>JANHFT010004047.1:113019-126200 GCA_032467955.1 Pseudoxenodon macrops
TGGAACAACTTGCCTCCAGAAGTTGTGAATGCTCCAACACTGGAGGTTTTTAAGAAGATGTTGGATAACCATTTATCTGAAATGTTGTAGAGTTTCTTGCCTAGGCAGGGGGTTGGACTAGAAGACCTCCAAGGTCCCTTCCAACTATTCTATTCTATTCTATTCTACTTTTCTGCAAGTTTTCCTGCAAATGTGTTTGCAACAGGCATTGACTGATTAACTTGTTGCCCAAGCCTGATATCATGGGCTGAGAGAAATAGCTACCCAAAGTCACCCAGGTGACTTTCATGTTGCCTAAGGTAGGATTAGAACTCACAGTCTCCTGGTTTCTAGCCTGGTGCATTAACACCAAATTGGCTCTCTTAGTGAACTTCTGCAGTGGACAATATCTTTACATTTTCAAATATCTCTATCTACCTGCTTTCTCCTGCAATAGAGGCAAAGGTTATATGCAATTATTGAACACAGTAATAATGGTGAATGAAACATTTAAATAAAATTATTAAAATGCTTCAGAATTCCAATAAGGTACATAGGCGGGTTTTTTCTTGAATATATAAATGATGTAATAAATAAACAGGCATGATATATAGATGGATGGATGGATGGATGGATGGATAGATAGGTAGATAGATAGATAAATAATAGATAATAGATAATACATAATAGATAATAGATAATAGATAATAGATAATAGATGGATGGATGGATGGATGGATGGATGGATGACAGGCAGGCAGGCAGGCAGGCAGAGCAAGCAATAAGAAGCAGCAGAAACTGATGAATTGGAATTGAAAATGAAATACTAAGAAACTATAATTTTCTGTAGTAACAACTAGACAGTTTGGATTTTGAAATTTTCATGCTTGAACCTCAAATACATCTTGTCTGAATTAGACATTTTGCAAATTGGGCAAATTATTCCTCTAAACCTTTAGCCAACTTCAACCCTCAATAATATGGTAATTCATAATTTAAGACCTCACAGCAGGCTTCAGACATTCTTTTATAAAAATCTGTGGATCAGATAGCATTTAATAGCCAAGTAAATGTATCTTTTAATTCTTCTAATCTCATTTGTTTAGTTCTGGTACACTTTGTTTAGTAAAATCTCGTGGATTGGATGAATTTGGTGTGGAATTTCATAAACAGATGGTGCCTAATGTTAATATATTGTAAATAAAAGCTAGTGTCGATACTAAAAACAAAGAAAATTTGTTATAAAACCACATAAATATCCACCCTGAGTGGATTATTTTGAATTCATCATTCTCATTAGCCAGGTTTAAAAAGTAATTGCCACACTTCCAAACCATCAGATTGAGTGATTTTATTGCTAAATAAACTGTAACTAATGTGCCTTTACACACAACAAAAATATTCTGGGAGAAAAGCCATAAATCATATGTTCCATGCTAAGCTTTCCAAAAACCACACAAATGTCTGCAAGTGGATGAAATCTTAAGTACAGGCTAAACTAACTGAATTCTGTGATTTCTGCCATACTGAATACATTGGGAAGATTCCATCTAATGTTTTGCAAAATGATGTTGGTTGGTTTATGGACTTTTCTTTATATTCTTTATATTTATATACGGCATTCCTCTGACAATCAATTCCTCTAACTGGTTTGTAAATAATTCAGTTTTTTTTAACTGTATTATACACTGTTTATTGTAACGTTCATTGTAAAATATAGCTGGCAGATTTAAAAAGTAAATCCTTAAGCTTTAACGATCATCTTTAGATTCAGAAAGACAACATCTAAAATAGAAAGTAATTCTATTCTTTTGGCTTGTTGGAGACTATAATGTATGTTGCAGATTCATTATATACAAAGATTGTTTGTATATGACCGACTGTCTAGTCACTATGCTATTTTGGCATGTATATATGTTAGCTAAATGTGATGTCTGTGGACTTTTGGAGAAAGAGCATTTTTGGATTTATAATGTTAAGCTAAGGTACCTATATTATTACAAATAAGAGGGCAGTATACATAATATTTAAAGTCAGCAAAAATAAGAAATTATAAAGGAGCTGCAGCTCATAAAAGCTTATGTCTCTAAATAAAATGTATTAAGGCAAAAAATATGCTGCCACACTCTGATATTTTGCTAACATGGAGTAACACAGTTCTCTTTCTAACCAATCCTTATGAGTGGATAGTAATTTAGGTAGCATTGTCTGTATTAAACACTCAGATAGAATGTATATAGAGATGCAGAATAATAAGCACTTGTTATCTTTTACTCTTCCCTTTTAACTACCGGTATATGTTACTAGATGCTCTTGCTAGGTTTTCCTGCATTTGGTTTCTCTCAATATATAGCCAGCTCCAATTATGCAGCTGCAGTAGTGTTTCTAATGCAAGTTAGCCCTGTTAATCCACCGATGCTGATCTCTATCGTACAAATCCAGCTGTTTCTTTGTTTAAGTGTCAAATCATTCATGGCTATTTTAAGGTGAAATGGCTCAGCAAGAGACATAGGCAATCGAAGAGAGTCCCTGGTTTGTTGAATTAGCTGACATAGAAAATGACAGACAGACAGAAAGAAGTGTTTATAAACATCTATCCTTCGCATACTCCTTTCGGTTTTTCTCCTGATATCATACCTCTTCTATGCCAACCGGCAGATAGTTTGAACTCTGTCACATGTGTTCACATTACTCTGAGAATACTGCTTTGATGTCTGACTTTGATACATGGTCTATTAAGGGCAGGGAGATATAGCATTATTTACTATCTCCCTTTCCCTCCCCCCTTTTTAGAAAAAGAAAATAATTGGGCTGCTGAGTTGCATGCAGTAATGTTTCATGCTTTTAAAAAAAACAGCTCTTGCTCGCACACAATGAAAAATGAAAGCCAATGCAATGATGTGGCAGCTAAAAACAGCACTTTGGCTGCTTTAAATAGCAGCATTGCATCCACATTGTGAAAGGAAGGCAACCGTTCTGCCACATTATTGAACTGTATCCAAAATAAGGCACTAAGTTCTTTAAGAAGAATGTTGACAGATGGGTATCTATCCTGAACCTGATAACCAGGAGGATGACTGGACCACAGAAACAATATCGTGTGGGGAAGAGATGAAAAATATGGGTATAAAGGAGAATAGGATGTCTAAATATCTGAATGGCTGTCACATGGAAGAGGGTGTGTGTGTGTGGGGGAATTATTCTGTTGTCACTCCAGTGAGCAGTATTAGAACCAGATTGGTGAAAATTGTGGGAAAGCAGATTTCAACTAAATATTCAGAGAAACATGTTAATGCAAGAATGATTTGACAATATATGGTGGTGGTTGCTTCATCACTTAAAAGAGATACCCAAGGAGCCCCTGTAAGGAAAGTTGTAGCTACAGCTATACGGGGGGAAAGTGACTTACGACCGTTTTTCACACTTACGACCATTGCACCATCCCCCATGGTCACATGATCAACATTCAGATGCTTGGCAACCGACTCATATTTATGTCCCCTGGGTCATGTGATCACCTTTTGTGATCTTCTTACAAGAAAAGTCAATGCGGAAGCCAGATTCGCTTAATAACCATGTTACTACTTGTAATAACTTCAGCAATTCACTTAACAACTGTGGCAAGAAAAGTCATAAACTTAGCAACAGAAATTTTGGGCTCAATTGTGGTTGTAAGTTGTAAGTTGAGGATGTATTCTAGTTTGCAGCTCCTAGATAGAAGGGTCAATAGATCAGACATGGAAGAATGCCCTTTTTGTTGTTGTTGTTAGTTGCGAAGTTGTGTTCAACCCATTGCAACTCCATGGACAACATTCCTCCATGCCTTCCTGTCCTCTACCATCCCCCTGAGTCCATTTAAGCTCATGCCAACTGCTTCAGTGATTCCAGCCAGCCACCTTGTTCTTTGCCATCCCATTCTTCTTTTGCCCTCGATCTTTCCCAGCATTAGGTTTTTCTCCAGTGAGTCCTTCCTTCTCATTAGGTGGCCAAAGTATTTGAGTTTCATCTTCAGGATCTGCCCTTCTAAAGAGCAGTCAGGGTTTAAAATAATCCAAATCCCCTGTAACTTAAATTTAAACGAATAACTTCTCAATAACCCTGGTAGATAGATTTTCCAGGGAAATTTTTGAAAAATGACCTTGAAACTAAAATGCCTCTCACTAGCTTTGCCTATTATGGGTGTTACATTATATTATGGGCACTAGCATACTAGAAAGATCAGGTTTCAAGGTTAAGAGAGAGCAACTTCCTGAAGATTGAATGAATTTATTTTAGCATGGGATTAAAACTGCACAGGTAGCCCTAGATTTACAATAGTTCATTTAGTGACCATTCAAAGTTACGACAGCACTGCAAAAAGTGACTTATGACCATTTTTCACACACAAGTTACAATGGCACACAAAAAGGTGACTTGTGACCATTGCTGCATTCCCATGGTCACGTCATTTACATTCGGAAGCTTGACAGCTGGTTCATATTTATGACGGTTGCAGTATCTTGGGGTCATGTCATCATCTTTTGCTTCCGACTGACAAGCAAAATCAATGGGGAAGCCAGTTTCACTCAACAGATGTGTTACTAATTTAACAACTGCAATAATTCGCTTAACAAATGTAGCGAGTAAAGTCGTAAAATGGGCCCAAACTCACAACAAATTTTTGACTTAGCAACAAATTCTGGGCTCACTTGTGGTCGTAAATCGAGGACTACCTGTAATCCAGTTTCAGCAATCTGGTTATTAATTTGAGCTGTTCCTCCATAGGGCACTTGTACATCACAATTTTGAAATAATGCTGCTTGTTACAGGCAATGCACAGAAACATGTGATTCCCCATGGCAAAGAACACTTACCCTGCTATGTTATTTCATGAAGACAAAGAGAACTTCCCCCAGATTAAAAATGGACTATTAATCCATTGCAACTCTGCTCTTTGGCCTTCCCAGCCCATAAAACCAAGGCAACAGCAGGGAGTTAAAGTCCTACTCATGCATGTCTGAATGTATTAGGAGAACTATGGTTCCTAAATTCCCAGTGTACTTGGCAAAAAGAGATTGGCTGAGAATTCTGAGACGAAGCTAAGTAGTAACAATTGGGGAATCTGATGATATAAGGCTTGCTACTACTACTATCATGATCATGATGATAGTAGTAGTAATAGCAAGTCTTATATCATTTCCAGTTGGGTTAACAATAATTCTGTCAGCACAGGTCATTTGATACGACCAGTTGTCTAGTCATTAATGTTATACTACTAACCTTAATAGTATTACTACTTGTGTATTTTGCGAGCCATACACAACCACTTTTCTCCTATATCCTTATAGTCTACTATCCTTGTAGTGTTTCCAGTAAAAAGGATTAGTCAGTGGAAGTCGTTTCATCATTGAATGTTCAGTCTGGTCTTGGATATGGATATGGCCAACACTTTCAGGGTGAGTAGCATTATGCCAAACATAGTAAAGAAATGAGCAGAGGGCCAAATAAATTCAAAGCAGAAGGAAAAGAGGGAGAAAGCAGAATTCTAACTTTATGTGATTAATTTACATCAACCAATTCTCTACACCAATCTCTCTGAGGTTGGAATGGTTTGCTGGCAAAAGATAAGCACTTGTGCACAGCAGTTCATTAGGTATGGGAAGTAACTAGACTGGAATAACTATCTTTCACTAAATCATACTAGGGCTAACTGTGAATTTAGACAGGAATAAGGAATTTATCTCTGATATCTATAGAGCCAGTTTGATCTGCTGGCCTAGAAACCAGGAGATGGTGAGTTCTAGTCCCATTTTAGACCTGAGAGACTATGCCTGATCTGCTGTCATTCTTCATTGCTCTATTCAGAAATATTCATTTATCCAGACAGTACTTTTCTGAATAAGAATTGTGTGTGTGTGTGTGTGTACATTCAGTGGGGGGAAAAAACCCAGACAGCTGCCAATCTTGAATACAGATATGAGCGATATGTATGCAGGATTGTGGGTTCTGTGAGTTCTACTGGAAACAGAGCAAATGCAGCATTGGAATTACGGAATACCTTTTTAAATATTTTGGTTGCAAATTGTTATGGGAATCCATTTCACTTGCATTATTTCTGAATCTTTTCAACAATCCTCTAAAGCAGCGCCTTTCAACTTGGCAACCTTAAGATGTGTCGACTTCTCCAACAGGATTGGCTGTGGAATTTTGGGAATTGAAGTCCATACATCTTAAAAGTGTCAAGTTTGAAAAAGCATTGCTGCAAAGCATGTCACAATTGTCTTTCCTAGAGGGCTCTTAAGGCTAAGAGAGGAAAACCTGCTCTAGAGCTGCTAAGGGAGGTCACAATTTGCGTGCATGAGAAAATTTCATCTGGAATCTTTGTTGTTGGCAGTTCCGTACTTCAAGAGTCTGTTCCTTTATTTGAGATTAAATGTACTCTTTCCCCTTAAAGTTAGTAAGGAAAATAATCTCTTCTTCCTCTGCTCACCTTTTTCTATTTTCTTCTGGTTTCTTAGAGCTGCAGAATAACTGCAGAAAGAAACTTTAATTCAAATTTAAATTACGGTACATTTAATTAAAGCAGCTTTAGCTCAAACTTTAAATTGCTTGGGATGTGATTACTTTCAAGACCAGCCTTTTATTTATTTCTTTTTTCCTTTTTAAAAAGGCTATTTCAAAATTGTTCTTTCGGTTTGTTAGCTCAGATACTTGTGAGATGTAGCGCTGAATTCGCTGAGGCAATTAGTTATAACTAAAATGAAAAACAACCTTAGGAAGGCAAAGCAGAATGCATGTGTTAAATAATTAAATGCATTTCATTATGGTATAAAGTAATGGATACATTCCTATGAATGTGTTTAAATGCTCCTTATGTTGGCAGAAGTATTAAAATGGCAAGATGGCAACTATGACTGTGGGATTGAAGCCCTGCTCTTTTTTCTTTTTTTTACATATGTTATGCGTTGGAAGCTTGGAAGAAAAGGCAAGGCTTCTACCTTGCAGTCATTGCTACCATTCTGATTGCCCCCCCCCCCTTCAACACCTCACAAATAACCTGCTTGTGATATTATGGAATAGTTCATCATGGACAGGATTCTAAGAAACCTGGATTCAGATCAGTGGTGGGATTCAAATTTTTTTTACTGCCCGTTCTGTAGGTGTGGCTTGGTGGGCGTGGCTTGGTGGGCATGGCAGGGGAAGGGTACTACAAAATCTTCATTCCCACCCCACTCCAGGGGAAGGTTAGTTGCAAAATCCCCATTTCCTCCTGATCATCTGGGACTCGGGAGGCAGAGAATAGATGGGGGTGGAGTGGTATTTACTGGTTCTCCGAATTACTCAAAATTTTCACTACTGGTTCTCCAGAAGTGATCGGAACCTGCTGAAACCCACCTCTGATTCAGATCCACCATGAAACACCCAGGAGTTGTTTGAAATCAAATGGACTGCAAATAAATTAAACAAACAAACAAACTCTCTGGTGTACAGGCAGGATTTACTTAATATGATGTAATACATTTGCATACTATATTGTGCTGTACTGTACCTGGCTCAAACTGCAATTCTATATCATCTCATTAAAAATATTTTAACTCTCAAATCTGATAAACTTAAATGGCTGCTTATAAGTCTGATTCTTATGGTTGGAATGCCCAAAGGAACATTTTATTGGCTTATTTATTTTACAATGTTGATGAACAACCCAAATCTGACTGAATCGGGTGTGTACATGAGCAATCCAAAAACCATATGCTGCATTTAAAATAAGAAATATTACAATAAGAATCCACTCAACATAAACTACTTTTAGTTGAGTAGAAGTAATAGACGGATGTTCTCAGATGGTGCTATTCTGAAAACCAATTTAAGACTTGGCTTCCCTTGAAGGTCTCTGGAGACAGACAAATGTTGAGTGATTATTGATGGAATAATGTCACGATAGCTGATTGTGGATGGATATGATGGCACAAGGAAGATAACTTATTGTTGGGTCATGTGGTTTGAAAGTATTAATTTGTCTTGTAATCTTATTGAGGAATTAGGAATGTAAACTGCTCAGAGTTTTCAATTGAACTGGCAAATTAGCATTAGTAAATAAACAAAATTACCGTATCTGAGATCCAAAGACCTGTCAAAATAGGATGATGTTAAGAACTTTCCTAAAATGAGGCTCATGGGAGCAAACTGCATGTCTGGGGATAGAATGTTCTACAATGTGGGGGCTGCTACTAAGAAGATCTGCTTCCTAGTAGAAGCCCTTTTACTTTAAGTGATGGTGAGACCTTCTAGTAGACCTTCTCTCATGATTCTCCCTGTTCCGAATGAACAGGGAGAATCATGCTAAGGATGATTTAAGCCTGTTTTCTTTCATGTGCTGGGAATCAAGACAATGTCATGGCAAAACAGAAGTTTCAGGGCTGGTTTCTGCCATGAATAGGTACAAGGGAAAAAAAAAACAAATCTCAGTGGAAAGGCAGACAATAAATACAACAAACAAACAAACAAACAAACAAACAAACAAACAAAATAAGTAACAAACAAAACATTTTGCAAACTGAACTACCTGCAATAAATTAGGTGAAACAGCTTACTCTTCTGAGCATCCTGAAATACAAATACAGCTAATCTAAGATTTAGACATCCTGGCAGCTGATAGTTATAATGAGGCAGGGCCTCTATTGCTTGCTTCTTGATTTCTCATCTACTATTTAAGCAATCACTTTTTCAAGACTAAGAGGTACTTCCTGGTAGACTGTTGTTATAAATAGGGGATCTCAATAGGCAAAGTACTATAACTCTGGGTGTCTGTTTTTCTCCGTGAGCCGGAAAGAGAAGTTTCTTCATCCTATATCAACATAAATCCCACACTTAATTCTAGAAATCCATTTTTGCAGGTTTGACGTTCTTTAAAAATCCTGTTTCATTAGGGCTTAATATAGCTTGATAAATCTTCTGACCTACAACCTTTCGATGCTTACACATTACTCATAGCACTCACCCAAAAATGAGAGATTTACAATATCACAATAACAACAACAATGTCAAATAAAAAATACAGCAAAATACAATTCCGTTGATAAACACTGGCGTTGTCAGCAGACAAGACTTTTGGGCAGACATCCAGGGTCCCAATTAGTAGAATTAGACAAGGAAAGATCCCTCCTCACATCCATTTTGCTTACCATATGTTGAATATAGGAACCTGCTGTTGATTTTCTAGAAGGTCCTGTTTTGTTCTACAACCATTAAATCCTCCCACTACTTCAGGGGTCCAGACATCAGGCTTCTACAGCTGTGAAAACTCTAAATTCATCAGCCCTTGCAAAAATAGGGTCTTCCTCAAATTACTACGGCATCAGCAAAGGGCAAGTGTTTGCAGCAAATAAAGAGGTGGGATCTGCTGTAAATACCATTACATCAGGGCTGTCCAACTTTGGCACCTTTAAGACTTGTGGAACTTCATCTCTCAGAATTCTCCAACCAGCCATGAGGAGTATGGGATGAGAACTCTGGGAATTGAACTCCACGAGTCTTAAAGTTGCCAAGGTTGGACACCCCTGCATTTATTACACAGTTTCTGATTCTTGATCAATGTTCCAATGAAGGAACATTGGCTCCTCCTAAGTAAAACAATGCAACAGTAGTCCTACAGATCAAAATTAGCTCTTCAAATAATATACCAGTTTCTGCCCTGCCTGCATTAGAACTGGAAAGGCAGACAGATCCTCTCAGGCATAATGAAGCACACCATTCTGTTATTTTAGTAAAATGGCGAATGATTGGATTTACCACATGTGTTATTTGGATGTGGACTTTTCCAGTTTTGGGCATCAATTCAACTTTCAGCCACTTGATTAAAAAGTTCCAGAAAGTAGAACTTTGCAGACCTATTAAGAGGAAGCCCAAATTTAGCCATCTGTCCATGCTAACTCATTTCTTATAGGGGCTATGAATGGCCTGCAGCTCTACCTTCCAAGCAGGGCTGTTGCCACGAGTGAGTGTCCATCTTTTGCCTATGCACTGCAGGCAGACAGGGAACGGGTTTTGTCAGTAGGCTAAACCTTTTGCCTGGGAGAGCCTTCTGTCAAAACATGCTCCTCCTTTATCCGCTCAAGTTGCCAAGACTAAAGGCACAGTAGCGATGGCTGATGTTCCCATGCTTGAAAATATGCTATGCCAACTAATCCGGGCCATCGCTTCACACTGTCCAACTTGACTTCTACTCGGGGTGGGGCTTAAAGAATGATCTCCCCAGCACATCTTTTTTCATTATTCTTTCATTGCTTTAGAAATATTGTAATGGCAGAGAAATGGGGAAAAATACCCCAGAGAAATATTTTTAAAAATTGTTTTAAAAAGAAAAAAAAACTGGGTTTTTTAAGTGAGAAAATGCAACAAAAGAAAAGAGGTTTTAATATATCATTTCAGCTGTAGTTGCAACTCTCTACATAGTTATCTAATGCAATTCAAGTACATGTATATTATTAATACATTTATATAACTATCATTGTTTTTTTAACCTACTGTGTTTTGAATAAATGTGTCCCAAATGTCATTGTATTTATCCATGCAAAATCTACGTTTATAGCCAATCCGCTAGTACAGTCAGAATACAGTCCTTTTCAGTCCTTCGGGTGAAAGTGAGTGTGGTCTTTTCATTACATCTTAATCTGCAGGCGGGAGTTCATAATGAAGAGAATAAATATGCATGCATATCAGCCTTCATTAACCTGGATTCTAGTCCAGCCACAACGTTTGGTCTAGAACCCTCATAAGTTGCAACTGCTGCAGACATTTGATTGGCACCCAAGAGACAAAGCTCTTGGCTATATTTAGATTTGTTGGTCTTCTACAGTTTAAGAATTCATAAGCTATCCAAAAACACATGCTACAAATATATAGCAAATGGACTAAGCTACATCTTTATGTAGCATAACTATTTTATTTGTTTGTTCATTTATTAAACAAATTTTTGTGACTGCCCATCTCCCAGAGAAACTTTGGGTGGAGAACAAGAATAAAAATATAAGAGGAAATATAGCAATAACACTTAGACTTATATACCACTTCACACTGCTTTACAGCCCTCTCTAAGCAGTTTACAGAGTCATCCTATTGCCCCCAACTATCTGGGCCCTCATTTTACCGACCTTGGAAGGATGGAAGGCTGAGTCAACCTTGAGCCGGTCAGGATCGAACTGCTGAACTGCTGGCAGTTGGCAGTCAGCAGAATTTAGAATACTGCATTCTAACTACTTGCCCACCACAGCTCTAATACAATTATTAAATGAACTGAAAGGAAAAAGGAAGTTAAGGCCCCAATTAAAAAAAATATGATACCCATGAACCATATACCACCAGCGCCTCCAGATCCATGAACATCCTGGCCCTGGTACCTGAGGGAAGAGCCAGGCCTTCACTGTCTTTGAGAATCCCAGTGAGGAGCAAAGAGCAGTTTCTGTAGGGTGAGGCCTCTAAAGTTGGACTGGAGGTTATAACGCCAAAGGCCTCTCAGCTTTGTAGCACTGAGCATTCATCCCTACCTTCCCCTCAGACGTCTAATGCAGGCATTTTCAGGGAAATGTCTCCTATAAGCAAATTATAACTCTATTCTTGGAATTAAATCAAAACTCAGTGCTAACTCAATTGTATCTAGCATGACAGAAAGGTCAAAAGGGAGCCGTTGGTCCATTGCAAGCTCAGAATTTCAGTAATGAATGTTTCAGCAACCCTTCTCTTTTTACACTCACCCCCCCCTCACTTCCACTAATGGACAAAGCTATAACCACAGCTTGCAAATGGCTTACTACAGAGGCCTCCGCTGGTGCTTGAGAGCAGTAATGTTACTTCCCATTCCATACATCTTCTCCTGTCTCCCTCAGACTGTATGTAGTGCTGTGAAACCAACTGGTCTCAAGTCATCCAGCTCCAAAGTAGCCCTCTCATTCAGACTGAAATTATCCACTTCCAGTATACGAATGGGGATCGGCATATTTTGTCTGGGTATGCTCTCATCACTGTTTGGTGTCCAATATGGACTGCTCTGTTTCAAACAACAGTTACAAGGCCTTCACAAAAGAAGGCTGCTACAATCTCAATTGCAGTTCTAATGTCTACAACCTCCCCCTACTACACTCTTATCGCCTCTGGGATGGATATCAACATGACACCTCTTCACTCTGAATGCCAGGCCCTCGAGATCTGTTACAGGAGGAAACTACCAATCTCTGCTCCCCCTCATCATCTTCTCAGGGGCATTGACAAACAGGTGATAGAGTTGAATGATTTGGTCCAGGGAGTAGAAAACGTTTAAGCACAGTCAAATCAGACTCTGAACACCAAACACAATCAGCAATCTTTTGTAAGGGGCTGCAGTACGCCATGCCTGGAATATTTCTCTTACTCCCTCTGGATGTTCCATGCCTGAAGAAAGAGAAAGAAAGTTCTGCTCAGGTAGTTTTACTCTCAAGTTATTTGTTCATATGACTAAAAAACAAATTCCTTCTCACTTTCTCATAGGTATATGTACAGTATATGTGTCTTCCTCAACCCTGGTCCTGTTAGCAGAGACCTGAGAGTTTGATGGTTGTACATGGTATCTTAGCTACTCCTACTCCTGCTCTTCTCTAGACAGAGAGCTCTGATGTTGTTCCTGGGATCTGTTGGAGCCACTCTTCCAGTTTAGGAGTTACAGCCCTCCCCCCAAGTGATCCAACCACCACTTTGGCCTTTATGGTTTTACATCCTCTCTAGTTTCTCCTTCAGGCTCTGGATTTGGGATAGAAACTTCTGTACATTGTACATTCTCTAACTTTTCATACTTTTTCTTTGACTCAGCCTTCCATCCTTTTGATAAAATGAGGATGCAGATTATTGGGGACAATATGCTGACTCTCTAAACTGCTCAGAAAAGTGTTGTAAAGCACTATGGAGTTGTATATAAGTCTAAGTGCTATGGCTATAAAGTTACAAGCTTCACTGCTGCAAAGTACAGTAATGGCCACTATTCTCCATGACTTGGAAAACCAGAATATATGCTCAGTAATTGTAAGAAACCAGGGGACAGTGAGTTTTAGTTCCACTTTAGGCATAAACGCTGGCTGGGTGACTTTGGGCTAGTCATTCTCTCAGACCAACCTATCATATTTTTTGGAGTATAAGACGCACCTGAGTTTTTGGGGAGGAAAATAGGGGGGGGGAAATCTGCCTACCAGGTATTC
>JANHFT010004047.1:151541-162199 GCA_032467955.1 Pseudoxenodon macrops
CTGGTTGACCCATTGTGCCATTTTTCACTTTCCCCAGGCTTCAGAAATCTTTCCTGAAACCTGGGGAGGGCGAAAAACGGCACAACAGGATACTGGAAGTTCATTCTCGAACATCTGGTTGGCCCATGGTGCCGTTTTTCGCTCTCCACAGGAAGCTTTCCTGAAGCCTGGGGAGGGCAAAAACGGCCACCCCCCTGCTCTCCGGAAGGCCAACAATCAGTAGCCAGTGTGCACATGCGCGCTTGGAGGTGACAAAGGGCAACGCCTCATGTGCCATTGGTTCACCATCACGGATCTATAGCTTCCAAATGTTCTTCCAAGGGCAGTCCCATATAGCACTGCATTACTCCAAAGGAGAGGCATCTAAAGTCTCTCATTCCGGCAAAGGTTACCTAGCACCGCCCTAACCTTTTCAGAGTCCATTTTGATCCCCTCGTGGGAAATTCGGTAGTCCAGGTAATCTATCTTGTCCTGGTGGAATTCGCATTTGGAAAGTTTGGTGTAGAGTTTAACTGCCAAAAACTTTTTAAGGACCACTCAAACAAACCTCATATGTTCTGCTTTGGTTTTGGTGTAAATTGTCACTCAAATACACCATGAACACTTTTATACAGGTGTTCATGCAGTACTTCATTAATGAATTGCCTTGTAATCCAAAAGCAATCATATTTGAACTGGAGACAACCTAGCAGGCAGTTGAAAGTGGTCTTCCATTCATCCCCCTCCCCTCCCTGATTCTAATGCGGTAATACGCTTCCCCCAAGTCCAGCTTGATGAAAATTTTCCCCTTTGCCAAATGGGCCAGCATGTCCTTCATCAGAGGGAGAGGGTACATGTTTTCCACACATACTGTGTTCATACCATGATACCACAGAGGGGCAAAGTCCCATCTTTTTTCTCCCTGAAGAGTGGTCATGCCGGTTGAATAAATCCATGAGCCAAGGTTTTATCAATGAATAAGTGCAGTTCTTCTAATTCTCTAGATGGCGAACCTATGGCACGCGTGGTGCCACCTGAGCCATTTCTGAGGGCACGCGAGGCGTTGCCCTGTAGGTTTGCCCGTAGGTGTTTTTCGTCCTCCGGAGGCTTCAGGAGGCTTCCCTGAAACCCCCGGAGGGTTTAAAACTTCCCGGCAGGCAAATTGGAGTCACTTCCGTTTTGCCTGTTGGGCAGTTTTTTTACCCTCCGGAGCCTTCAGGCTTCCAGATCGTTTTTCGCGTTTTGGAGGCTTCCCTGAAGCCTCTGGAGGGTGAAAAACAGCTCAACGGGCAAAAAGGAAGTCCCATTGGGCCGTTTTTCACCCTCTGGAGGCTTTAGAGAAGCCTCCTGAACCCTCTGAAGGTCAAAAAACAGCCCAATGGGGGGCGGCGCATGCGCAGTGCAGCATGCATGGGGGGTTTGCGTGTTGGCACGCGCACGCATGTTTTTGGCATGCAAGGGGAAAAGGTTTGCAAAATTGATGACCAGGGAAAAGCTATGTCAAAGTACGTCAAGTGGCTGACATCCGGTACAGACTTGGACTGGGGCAGTTGGTTTCAACTGGTTTGGCAGCATCTTCTCTGACTGGTAAAGGATGGGGTCTCTAGTATTATTATCCTTTGGAGATCTCCTTATCATCCCGTTTCATCCCCTTAATCCAGCGCGTAGTTAAATCAACCATCAGTGGGATGACAGTTATAGCCTCCTCTGTGTCTGCTACCCCTCCAGCTAAGCCAGCAAATATCATGGTCCTCAAGACCATCCCCATTACATATACTCCCCTAGTCCACCATTGACAGGACACATCCCGTCCTAAAAGAAAAGGGAGGAATAATAGTAGAATAGGTAGAATTAGTGGGACATAATAGAATGAGTAGCATTAGTTTAACTTGCTATTTGGCTTCTGTAAGAATTAGAATGGCCTCTGCCATTTGCTTCTACAGGTGATCTAACTCCTGCTAGCTTGTTTTTCTGTACAACTCAGTGCCTGGTGCAGGGTATGTCATGGCTTGGCAGGGTTACATTGGGCAAATACCTGTGTTGCTAAGCACCCAGCCCCCCTCCCCGTTCTTTCCTGCATTGGCAAAGGAGAGCATGGAGGCCAGAGTTGGGTGACCTGCAGGTATAAGATGTTCATCACATTCTCCCTGGGTGTAGTTTTCCCCTTGTATGCTTGCCGCCTGTATGCTGTGGGAAATTGTCTACCCAGCGATTTTGTTTTGCAAAATAAAAGCTGTTATTTTTTCCAAGCCTCTTTTATGTATTTAATTTTATTTATTTCGTCAAGCATGTATTATATAATAGATATAATTATCAACATGATTATGAATACATGAAATGGATAGGAATAAAAGGGAATATTAGGGCAGGGACAGTAGGCACACTGGTTCGCTTATGCACGCCCCTTTTTTTCTTTCTCTTTCTTTGGTCTCTTTGCCATTCTGGTGACTCAAGTACATTTTGGGACCTTACAACATGATTAAAAGCCCCGCTGTTTTATCCAGTGCGGTGCGCAGCTTGCTGTGGGGTGAAGCATCTCTGAGCTTGGCTGTTTTCTTGCAGACGTTTAATTACCCCAAATAGGTAATGAAGAAAGTTAGCACCCAACCCCCTCCTAGAGGAATGAAATACTTTAGGAACTATCAAAAAGGCAGAATATTATATTTCCTCGGATGGGAAATGGAGAAACATGCAGGAAGCAGACTCACTCTTAATAGCCCCCATCTTCCTCAGTAGCAGATGTCCTGCACTTAAGAGAGATAAAGAGATGGCTAGGTCTATTCATAAACAAATGCCCTCACCCAAGATTCAACAAAGGTAGGATTAGCAACAGAACTCATGGCACATAGGGAGATTGCATCAAGATTCAACCAAGCCTGAGACAGCCTACAGAGTTAGCTAAGACCCCAGCCCCATGGGAGTCTGACAGCCAACCAGTGCATTTCTTACACCGGAACAGGAAGGTCTGGGGTAGAGCCCAACAGAGTGTATAAAAACCCCTGGGATTCTCAGCAAACCCCTTTTCTTTCACCCAACACCTGGAAGCATGTGATTCCCCTTTTTACCCAGAGCCTCAAACCATGTGGTCCTGTCCACCATTAAATCATCTTTCCAAGCAGTCTCCATGTTTCCAGTGTCTTCTTCCCCACTTGGAACTGAACCTTGATGAACATTTCTTCCTACACCCCTTTTGAACAATCACATGGATTCCTCAAGATATTCTGTTGAATAATAGACAGAAAGGAAATGTAAACAACTCTCCCAGTTTATTTGAAATTTTTTTTTAAAATCCATCTCAAAACACTTCAAAGGGAGAAGGTAGGCAAGATACTATTCTTGCTTGTTTTGGTGACATCATAATATCACATAGTAACCCTCAACACACAACCAAATTAAATCGTCATAGAAGTACAACAGCAAAAGCAATACCACCACTAGATTTTCCAATTATCTGAAATGCCTACAACAACATTCCTCAGTCCTACAACTTTAAGTTCGAGTGGAGTTCCAACTCCCAGAATTCCCCAATCACCATTCTGGAAGTTGAAGGCCTAGATATTAAATATATATATATTAAAACATTAATTTAAAAGTTACTTTTAAAAAAATCTGTTGTTGCTGAACTCTGACAGGATTACAGAGGAGGTGCCAGGGGAATGAGTGAGAAAGGGCGAGTTCCATCACTGAGATGCTGCAGACAAAGAGGAAATCCTCCTACAGCTGAATTCTCTGGTAAAGGAGGCATTTTAATGGTTTTAAATCATATTATGATTTACTTGCCTTTGTATGCATATGCATAAAAATCTCAAGTACTATTGAACAAAGAAGACTTGTCCTTATATGTGCTATGAGCAGAGAAGAACCCCAAGTTGTATATAACACACCTTTGTATTATTTAATAGGTGGGTACTGTGCCTAACATGGATTCCCTCAAGCCCTCCGCATGAGGCAGGCAGAAACATCTGCCTTATCGTGGCAGGTGCCAGGGACATAGTCCCTCATTTTCTATTCCACTTCCTTGAGGACCAGAGCTGTGTGTGCCCCAAAACTATCTTCCCTTTGATTTGGAGATGTGGTGGGAAACCTACGCATTGTTGCCAACACTGAAGAAGGGTCCAGCACCCGCTTCTACCATCTTTTGTACATCAAATCAGGCCAAAGTATTGCTTCTTGTCCTTTGTTTTAGATAGCGTAATATTTTGGGCCTTGGCCCTGCGCACGTGGCAGAGGGAAAGTGAGCAAATGGCTGATTAGCTGGATTTAGCCTCTCTCTGAAGCAGCTGAGCTTTGGCGATACACCAGATGACCGCCGATAATATACGGCACGCAGTGAGAGAGAACACCCACTTAATTAAAATATAAGAGATATACTGCCCGGGCAGAGACAGGAATTGCTGCACGCAGAGCGTGAGTTTATTTGAGGCATCCTTCATGCTTGTGATGATCGCAAGCGGCTTTAATCTTGAAATATGTGCCATTTACTAAACTCGAAGCATCCCGCCGAAACGGAAGCCACCACAGCAAACAAACAAACAAACAAACAAACAAATAAAGACCTTGGTTTGATGAAAGATACAAAAAGTAAATACATTAATAGGAGGTAATTGAAAATACACAGGCAGTCTTTAAGCAGTCATGCTCGTGTACAAGGTGGTGTGTGTGTGTGTGTGTGTCTACACAAAGGGCACATATACACAAGTATAATATGAACGTGACATGAAAGCTGACTCCCACAAATCACCGTCTTGGTGTTTTATGGAGTGAGATCTCCGACTGTAACCGTGGTGTCATGTTTAGATTTCTAATTATATTTTGATATGCTTCACTAGCTGCTCCTGTAGCACAACGTTCATAAAAAGCACTGCTCTCTCTCCTCTCCTTGCTGAACAAAGGGAAGGAGGAAAAAAGGAAGACTCAAACAATGGAAAGAAGGAAAAGTCCTTGAGATGATTACGGTGGTATACTTGGTCAGTCTTGGTTCTTCCATGATACTATATGACAGGACTAGTATACATTCACACCCTTGTACATGTCCACACCAAAATTTACGTCCTGGTAAAAATATGATTTTCTTCGTGATCATCATGATCATCACACCAATAGGAATAACTTAAATATGGTGAATTGATAATGCCAGCCAAGCATTGGCAATTTCAAATTAAGTAGTATGTGGCCTTTGTTTTTGTTATTTCTGGTTCTCTATGCACACTCTGTGATAACATGGTACCCAGTAATTCTTGATAAGGCCAGCTATATGGTAACTGACAACAGTTGTAAGGATTCTGTAAATATAAGGTATTTATTGTATGCAGGGTTGAAAAGTTCAGTTCAATCTTCCCAATATGACTGAGAATGTTGAGGATAGTAGTCACAATAAATGGTACAGGCTAGAAATATTTGGATTAATTAAAAAACAGCCCCAGGAATCTGGAATCTTTTCTAATATCAGATGCATTTGATGAAGCTCACAAGAGCTTGTGCTTTTTAATACAATTTATTAGTTGGAAAAAGTCTTACCAAATTCTTCCTAACCTCGGGTTGGTTTTTTTTTCTTTTTGCACCATAGGCTATGTATCTCTTCCAACAATGTTTGGCTCAATCGATTAATCAGAAAACATTTTCATTGACTAGAAAAGTACCCCAATTACCGTAACTACTATACAGGTTAATGTACAATGTTGTTTGATGTACATACATATGAAACTCCAGGTAGCAAATTCTGTCTTTAAGATATTTTTTCCTTTGCATGAGAAAATCTATCTGTATAGTCAATAAATCATTGATTTGATGGCACGTAATCAATCATAGAAAAGGCCTTTTTTTCAGGCAATAAGGCACAACCACGCAAAATATGAAACTAAAGCATTTTAAAACTATTCTTGTACATGAAAACATATACAAACTAATTAACGAAGTGCTATATTTTCATGAAAGGTAAAAGGAATCAGAATTTAAGACCAACTACCCTACAGTGAATGATTAGTTGGTGTTGGCCTTTGAGTGCATCAAATTCTTCCCAAAAACTTTGGATGCTGTAACATATTGGCAAAGTATATGTGTGGATCCAAGAAGTTTGACCTTTCACACTTGACAGATGGACATTTTGTCAATGTGTAGATTGTCTAAGTGCCGTCCAATATTTTTTTGGTATGGCGCACAGTGTTTAGATAACCACTGGGATCATAATGGCTAGTATATGCTATAATCTTTTAATTTTGATTTTCAGATCTTGATACTTTGCAATCTTTGCCTTCTGTTCTACTATCTTCTGTTGTTACCCTTATCCATAGGTTCTTCTTTTCAACCACAGATAAATCTGATGCGTTATGAGCCAAGACTATCAGTTTGTACATGTACATGGAATTCCCTCAATGTTTTAACTTGCTCATTCTTGCCTACTTTTTCAACTCTTTTTCATTATTGGCAAATGATAATTTTTTTACAGATGTTCCAGTGAATCATTCTGGCAACCGTGATGCTGTTTATAATCAATTTGTGGAATTTTTAGTTGAGCATATGACCTACCGTTTCTTCTGCCTCTCTGTACAAGTTGCACTTTAAATCATCCTTGGAGAACAGCTCTAGCAAGGAGGATTGTTCCGGAAAATTTCCTAGTGCTTTAAATTTGGGAGCAGTTTCCCTCCAATTAACGGTTGCAGAACAACAATGACAAGAGATGAATTTCTTACTTGTTTTTTGTGTGTGTCTTGTTTTGTTTTAAAATTTTTTGAAAAGAAATTACAAACAGGAAGAACTGAGAGCTTGTGAGGACCACAAGGAGAGCCACAAGGACCATGGTAATCCTTAAATCTCACAAAAAAATAATACATTGTGTTTCTGAGAAACAACTTTTTGTTTTAAAGTGGAGGGTGGGTGTCTTGCACTTTCAAACAACGAGTGCTGTGGATTAATTCTGCTTCTCATGATCAAAAACACTCAAAAGGGGGCAATAATCTAGCTGTCACAGTTACAGGTAGTCCTCGACTAACAACAGCTTGTTTAGTGGCTGTTCAAAGTTACAATGGCAAAAAAGTGATTTATGACCATGTTTTACCTGACCGTTGCAGCATCCCCATGGCTACGTGATCAAAACCCAGATGCTGACTGATATCTATGACCATTGCTGTGTCCCAGGGTCACGTGATCCGCTTTTGCGACCTTCTGACAAGCAAAGTCAATGGGGAAGCCAGATTCACTTAACAACTATTTTACCAACTTAACAATTGCAACTCTGGCAAGAAATGACGTAAATTTCACTTAACCAATGTCTTGCTTAGCAACAGAAATGTTGGGTTTAATTGTGGTCGTAAGTTGAGGAGTACCCGTATTAAGCATGTTCAGCGCATGCTGCTCATAGATGAGCACTCAGATGTCTTTATAATCATAAATATATCAAATACACCCTTATCTCCTCCATCTCACAACATAAATTTTGAGCAGAGGTAGTTTTCTTAAACTTCCTATCAGTGGCTATTCCAGTTTCCAAATGATTTCCTTTCCAGACAGTAGCAGTTTGTGGTTTGGCCCAAAATTCTGCATGATATAAAGTTGCTTTAAAATCCCACAGAATTCATTTTTCAGACTCAAAAGTTGCAAACTACAATAAAATCAGTCCTCTTTGCCTTTTCCCCTTTAAAAGACAACAGCTCTCACATGACTTTCTCTCTCAACAGTTTGTCTGATTGCCACAGAGAAAAGTAGGAAATGGAGGGACTTCCCCATATCATTATTTCCTATGTCATCATTTATTGGAAGCTGAAGCGGAGTAGAGATTCTGTTGCTGATCTGAAGATTTAAACCCTCTCTCCACAGAGCTTTGAAGTTCACTTTTTAATAGCTTTGGCTATAAATTTCATCACCCAATAAATTCACATGTTCATAAATTGCTATGTAGCAGCAAAGCATTTAGGCATTAGTGTCTCCATGTCCCTCAGAATGTATTTCATCTGGAAGAAGCAATTGGTGGAAGAAACAGGTGAGAAGTGTCAACTCACCAGGGTCAACATGCCACTTTAAACAAGAAAAAAAAAAGGATTACCACATCAGGTAATAGCTGAAATATATCCATCCGCAGGACCCAGGTGTAAGACAGAACAGCCCTATCGTATAAACAATCGAAACTTACTCGTTCAGCAGGGTTTGCTCTTAAGCAATCATTTGTAGGTTTGCAATAAATAGGCACCTGTTTGTGATGTTAAGCATGCTTTTATGCAAACCTGCTTGAGATGGAGTCTGGACAGAAGTCACGTAGGACTTCCTGTCCAGGAAGCAGGCAGCATTGTGGCTGCTTATTTCAGAGCCGAAATCAATGAGGTTTGAAGTGAAAAGTTCAAAGGATTTGGTGGCTTCCATTGAAATTGTGCATAAGCTCAGAGTTGATTTGGGCCAGATAATTGGTTGGAGGAAATTTAAAATGTTAATGAAGAAGTAATAATATTACTGTTCCTTGCATCTTCATGTTATTTACTTCAATGGAAAGGTCAAGAAGCACATTCTTAATCTCCCCAATGAAACCAATGGGTTAAAAATGTGCAATGGGGTTACATTCAAAATATTTCTCACACCAGAGAATGACTATCCAAATTCTAAAAATGCTACATTTGTAAAAAGAGGAGAGAAAAGAGGAGAGCTTCCTTCCCCTCATTCTGGAGAGTTTGATTTATACTGTTATCATACTGATTCAAACCACTTTCATGTTTTTGGCAGACAAATTACATGAAGTGTTCATGAAATCATCAAGATGTGAGAATGACTTAAAGGAGGTTTTGTATTTTTATGCATTATAATGTAATTGATTTTTTACTTGTTTGATATTTGATATTGTTAACCACTCAGAGGTGTAGACTGGAAATATTTTTAAATAGGACATTTTCTTAAATAAAATAAAAAATACATACCAAAAACTTTCTAGGTCAGTTGTAAAAGGGACTGGTGATTTGACCCAGCAACCAAATATTCTTTCAACTATTAAAAAGTATATGATAGTATCCAAGCCATGGTATTTAATTTGTAAAATTTGTACTGAAGACTGTTTTTACCATAGCCTGGAACAGTGTATGCACTGAATTTTCAATAGCCTTACTACAGCCTGAATAGCATCTTAGGTATACTTTTCCTCCTTGTTTATATAAACCCTAATGTCCAGTTTGATTCCATTTCTCAAGTTTCTGTGGGTTCCTCCTTCCAATATATCTCCAAATCAAAATAGGTTCCAGGAAAAGCAAAGTGTAACTACTACTTGGAGAAGCAAACAATTATCTCAGTTTGCTTTCTATTGATTTCCATGGGACATTGAATGGCAATTGGTATATGCCTATATGTGCCAAGCTAATCTATGTATTCATAAACCTTATGAAAGTGACTAAGAATTTACAATATATTAGGGACAGCTAATTTTTTTGGGATAAAGTCCTATGGTCCTTGAAGTCATATGATATTGTGAACTGATTATTTAGTTTCTTATACTCCCTCCTATTTGGCCTACTGCTCTGCTAGTAATAGTGGGGGTGTTCTTTGCTCTATCCAGATGCATTGAGGAAGGTTTGAGGAGCAACTGCTCAACTTTTTCTGAGCCTGGAAGCCAACCAGGGTTGGAATTTGTTAGTACTTGCTGGGAGAGTACCAAGAAACTCTAGGGCTGTAGGCTAAATTAGGTAGTTGAAAAACTTCCCAGAAGGCAACATTGGCCAATCATGTCTATTTGGTTGCCAAAAAAATTGAGAAGAACAAAGAAAATACTACTTCTCTTTCTTTCTTTCTTTCTTTCTTTCTTTCTTTCTTTCTTTCTTTCTTTCTTTCTTTCTTTCTTTCTTTCTTTCTTTCCTTCCTTCCTTCCTTCCTTCCTTCCTTCCTTCCTTCCCTTCTCCAGCTCAGAGGAGGTGCTTTCAAAACATGCTACTAGACAGGTGAATTTTCAGTGCTCAGCAGTTCCTTCCTTACCTAAATATCTAGCAGAAAAAAAACTATAGCAGGCAACATTGTGCAAATTTAGGCAGGTCAGCACTTGTAATATATGCTGGGTGCAAAATCTGGACAGAGTGGATATAAAGTGTTATTTAGGAACCAAGAACGCACACCTCTATATAGCTAAAGGCTACCTGCTCTCCAACTTGTTTAGTTACTTATTTAAATTTGCACTGTGTCAGTTTGCATTACAAACCTCTGAGTAATGCAGATTAGTAATAATTTGATTTGAAGAACGGCATGATACACTTCATTGTTTTCAACCTGTTAGATCCAATAATATAATCAATAGGATACTACTACTACTAATTTCCTAGAGCATTACTGAAGTATTCAACTAGAGTGCTTGTGTATAGATGGGAATTATAATCTATAATTCACAGAAATGTGACATCCTGTTCCTCTCAGATTAATATCTGATAGGCTGGGTAGACTGGGACAGGGAGATCCTATATTATTTTAGAACGGATGAACTTGTGATGGTACATATTCCCCATAAACACATTTTTTCAATCATAAATTATTAATAACTGCAGAAAAAATAATTACTGCCAACTTGCCTTCCATTGAAGACCTGTACACTGCACAAGTCAAAAAGAGGACCGTGAAAATATTTACTGACCCCTCGCATCCTGGACATACCGTATTTTTCGGACTATAAGACGCACCTGAATATAAGACGCACCTGAGTTTTTGGGGAGGAAAATAGGGGGAAA
>JANHFT010004047.1:259403-269884 GCA_032467955.1 Pseudoxenodon macrops
CCCCAGCTGTTCAGCATTTGCTTGGGTGAGGGGGTGGGGGTGTCTGTCCCCGGAGTCATTAGACGCCAAAGGACACCTCGCCCTCATCGTGTTCCATGCAGCAAATCCTATGTTAAATTTAATTTAAAAACCATCTTTGCCTTAAATTTCAAAATAAACCTTCTGTACAATAATAATGATAAAGCAGGGAGCCGGCACTCTGGACAGGAGAGATTTTTCTTGTTGACACCAAGTTTCCGATTAAAGGCAGGCAAACATAAATCCTTCTTCATAATTGCTGCACTTGGTTCACTTGCATCCCTTAGCAGAATAGATTTTGCATTCTCTTTTTCCTTCCTTCCTTCCCCCCCAACTACGAACACACTCACACAGATCATGCCCCTTCCTAAAAGTACCGACCTACACGGCCTCAGCCCTTTTAAGAGCAGCTGAACAACCTCTTATTCTCACTGAGAAAGAGGAGTGGGAGAAGCTGCCGTGCTTTGATGCTCTGCTATTACTTTCCTGATAAAGTTTTTCCCCCCCTCTCCCTTTTTTTTATTTTAGCATTGTGCAAAAGTAGCTGTTGAGTACCAATCGCCTCAGTAGTCTTCCAGAATTGGTTGCCTTCCAAACACATTTGGGAAAGGCGGACTGAAATCAAATCATCTACATCAGGGGTGTCAAACTCGATTTCTCCTTGAGGGATGACTCAGGGTTGTTTTTGGTCTGGGGGAGGTGTCTTTTGGGGGGGGGCAGGATAGGAGTGGCCAGCTCGACGTCACTCGTGTCAGGGGCGCCTGTGGTGGCCCAAGCGCCCTCCCAAGCTCCATTTTCACTGGTAGAGGGTTGCAGGAGGCTATTGCAGCAACAAACGGAGGTCGTGTGTGTGTGTGTGTGTGTGTGTGTGTGCTGTGTGTGTGGCCCTCACGAGCTCCATTTTTGCGGGTAGAGGGCTGCAAGAGGCTGTTGCAGCCAAAAACAGAGCTCAAGGGGGACATGCATAGCCCTCCCAAGCTCCATTTTCACTGGCAGAGGCACCACTGGTTGGTCTAAGCACCCCACAGGCCAGATTTTGACACCCCTGATCTACATCTCATAACAGACGGTCAGGTAAAGAAACCTACTTGTGTGTGTGTGTGTGCTGCTGTTGGTACAACTAGATGAATGAATCTTTGAATATGGGTGCATAAAACGTACTACTACCCAAGACAGCTGGTTATTGCAAACGTTTCAGCACTTGAAGGAGCATGCAATGAAGTCATATCTCCTCTCACCTACCAAGATGGAGAATATCTAGGTAGCCTTTATGAAAAAGTGATGGGGCTGGTCTGGATACTTTGAGTTCCAAGAATTTATCTGCTTCAACATTTTGAGAGAAATTGGAAGCCAAGAGCTAATGATCATCCTGATGAGGGGGGAGAACTCTTCAGAAATAACAATAACAGAAAGTGGAAGGGACCTTGGAGGTCTTCTAGTCCAACCCCCTGCTCAAGCAAGAAACCCTATACCATTTCAAATGGTTGTCCAGTCTCTTTTTAAAAACCTCCAGTGTTGGAGCAGCCACAACTCCTGGAGGCAAGTCATTCCACTGATTAATTGTTCTAACTTTTGGGAAATTTCTTGTTACTTCTAGGTTGGAACAGGACTAGACTGTTGGACATTAGTATTTATTTATTCCTTCAGTGTGCCATTCTAAAAACCAGCAAATATTTTTTTAATAAAGGTGGTTTTTTTTTAAAAGCCCTCACCATATTATTAAAACTCTCAAAGCTGTAACAGCTGTCCAAAATCCTTTTAATGGATTTAAAATGTGTCAGTCAACACGTTCACTGCCATTAAAAAAGCTAAGTCTTAAAGGAACCATGGCTCCAAGGAGAATGCATTCCACCCTTTGGGAAGCATTTTGGAGAAACCCCTTGGCCCTCAGTGTGTGTGAGGGAGAAGGAAAGCTCAGTTGCAGGGAAGAGGCAACAGGTAGGGTCCCTGAGATTGGGCAGTGACCGCAGCATCCGAGGAAGGAGCCTGAGTCCTAAAGAAGAGGGCAAAGGTGACAATGGCTGCAGTCTCTGTGTGGTGACAGAGTGATCCAAAACAGTCTGCCTCTTTCCGATGCCCTATGGAAGGTCTTGCGCCCCATTGAGCGAAAAAAGGGAAGGCCGAGAAGCCATCACCGTTCTCAGCAGCTGCTTCAGGCTCCTCCACCTGACATTCCCAGGGAGGGCAAGAACAGGGAGGAGAAAAGATGGGTGTCTCCAGAGTTGGCTGTTGTCATAGCAACAGGCCCAGCTCTGGACAAGCGTTTTTTTTTCCAAGGACGCGCTTCTCCATTGTCAGCGCAGGGGCTTTTGTGCTTTCCCAGCAGTCCTTGCTGAATAGGTGCGAGTTCATGAACCTTCATGGCGGCGGAAGAAACAAACAAATATTTGACCTTTGACCTGCCAGTGATGTCTCTGCTCCCCTGATGGGAGAAAACCTGCCCTGGCCGTGAACAATGATTTTATGTTCTTTGTTCTTCCTAGCTGGTCACATCCACAATTCCACAAATATATATTTTAACCAATTGCAAATGAACCTGAGACACGGAGCTCTGGTCAAACCCAACTCTGCCTGTTCCTCTTGTGGCACAGCCAAAGTGCAAGACACCAGAGAGTGTCATTTTTCTTTGTTAGGCCTTTCTTTTTTGTTTTTGGCCATCTGTCAGTTTATTTCTTTCTGCCTCTCTCTTTGGCCACAACTCTTTAGCACATGTATTCATTGGTCATTTCTTTTTTAACTCCCAAGAAATGGCCAACATGTTACACACGGCTAATATAATGGAGTCCCCTGATTCTTTCCTATAGAGAATAGAATAGAATGGAATGGAATAGAAAAGAAGAGAAGAGAAGAGAAGAGAAGAGAAGAGAAGAGAAGAGAAGAGAAGAGAAGAGAAGAGAAAAGAAAAGAAAAGAAAAGAAAAGAAAACAGAACAACAGAATAGAACAGAACAGAACAGAACAGAAATTTATTGGCCAAGTGTGATTGGACACACAATAAATTTGTCTCCGGTACATAAGCTCTCAGTGTACATACAAGCAACAAGTGATCAATCATGATAATAAGTCATGATAAATCATAAATCATGATTATTACTTGTAAGTCACTCAGAGTCGCCTTATAGAGGAGATGGGTGGCATAAATATTTAATACACAAATAAATTACATCTGATATATTTGAATAACCCATTTTAGTAATCATTTTCCAGTTCTCATAGCTCAAGATGAAAACCTGACAATGTGAAGGCATGGCTTTCCAAAACCATATCTATTAGAGGTCTACCATTATCGATTCTGACCACATTCTCCCAAGAAAAATTCATCATGCACTTCACTCAACGGAAGAGTTGAAAATCAGTGTAAATTATAATCATTTGCCTTTTATGATTAAATAGATTCGATTGTCATGTAGTTTGGAGAGTTCTTCAGAGTTTTGAATTGCTCATATCAAGTGTTTCTCAATCTTATCAGCCTGAAGATGTGTAGACTTCAACTGCCAGAATTTCCCAACCGAGTTGGCTGGAGAATTCTGGGAGTTGAAGTCCACACGTCTTTCAAGCTGCCAAGATCGAGAAATATTGACTTATATTCCTGATAGCGGAGACAAAAGATGTATTTGAACAAAAAGGAGTCCTGGAAATTACAAAAGCTATGATGATGAGCAAAGTAATACACACAATGGGCAAAAGCTGAGAAAGTCAAACTTGTTCAAAATTCCATCTGAACAATAACAATAGCAGCCTGTAGAATTATCCGAATAACAGAATAACAAAATTGGAAGGGACATTGGAGGTCTTCTAGTCCAACCCCATGCTCAGGCAGGAAACCCTATAGCATTTCAGACAAATGGTTGTCCAATCTCTTCTTAAAAACTTCCAGTGATGAAGCACCCACAACTTCTGGAGGCAAGTTGTTCCTCTGATTAATCGTTCTAACTGTCAGAAAATTTCTCCTTAGTTCTAGGACTAGGTTGTTTCTCTCCTTGATTAGTTTCCTTCCATTGCTTCCTGTCCTGCCTTCAGGTGCTTTGGAGAATCAAATGCCATAAAGTTATTACAAACAGTCCTAAGGGCTTAGTGTCTTTTAAGGTGGCACCTTTTCCGTCTTTGAAGGAGTTTCCTCACATCATTTTAACATTAATGATAGAAGGAAAATTAAGCTGAACATGGTGCCTGATCCAAGACTGTTCCTTTGCCAGTTATCACCATGACCAAACAGCAACTTGGATCCAAGTCTTTCTGTTCATGGTCCAATATGATAGTTAGAAATTAGCAGTCATAGAAATAAATTACCGGTACCTGATTCAGAGCCTGAACTACAGTGTCCATGTCTTTAGTTAATGAACCAGAGGTGGGTTCTGAATCTTCTTACTGCCAATTCGCTCAGGGTCATGCCTCGTGCCTCGAGCGCATGTGCACAGCACGCAAGCATGCACGTGTGTGCGCAGCAAGCAAAAAATAGTTTCTGCACATGCGCAGAAGCAAAATCCAAAATGGTGGCGCCCACGGAGATTCTACTGTTCTACTGTTCTACTGTTCTACTATATAGAACCAGATAAAACAGGTAGGAACCCACCTCTGTAATGAACATTATGTAGAACGCATACGTGATGATTCATTCTGGGAACAATTTGTCCATTACATCTACAAGCTTGTTTCAACTTTGGTACAAGTAATGGAAATAGGAGAAGAACCTATCCTGTGGGGTCAAACCTCCATATGTTCACAGCCATTTCTGAATAACCAGAAGCCCTCTGAGATTAAGTTTATACTGGAGAAATAAACATACTTTTTCTTTCCCTGACAGCACTCATATAAGTATGTTGAAGCACATGTTAATGCAAATCTTAGAAACCTAGTGCACTTCCTTTTTACTTAGAAAATAGCGATAGTCTACATCTTAATAAATATTACAAATTTCCTCCCTGCACGTATCATAA
Source organism: Pseudoxenodon macrops (assembly GCA_032467955.1). Taxonomy (NCBI): domain Eukaryota; kingdom Metazoa; phylum Chordata; class Lepidosauria; order Squamata; family Pseudoxenodontidae; genus Pseudoxenodon; species Pseudoxenodon macrops. The sequence continues at coordinate 264,358 of JANHFT010004047.1, forward strand.
TGGAAAATTTCTAAGAGGCGTTCTCACTGAGTAGTCCTGCTGAGTTTAGTTTCGGTATGCTTAGACAAAAATTACAGTATAACAAACAAATCAACTAAAAGATCAGAATCAGTCCACCGGGGGGTGGTGGTGGAGGGCGCAGATTATTGCACATGGACGTATGCACGCATACACTCACACAGCACACAGCGCACACACACACACACACAGATGCAAATAAAATCCAAGAAATTATCGTTGTGTGATAGAACAATTCTCGCAAAAGCCAGAATCTGCATCTCTATATAACACATAATTTGGAAGGACTGAAGGAGAAAAAGGACATGGCCTTGTGCAGCCAATGTGATTGGAATTCAGGTCAGGCTTAGCAACTGGCAGACAGGAAGAGCAGAACCATTTATTCTTAAACAGCAGGTACTGAAAGGGCTTCCCTTCTTCCAGGAGATCAAAAAGCAGATAAGCTCGCCTGCAGCCGCACGGAGGGCATCAGAGGAGGGAGGCGAGTGCCACACACTGGATAATCCAGATGAGATGCAAAAACTTCTGAGGTGGCCTCAACCTCAGAAGAATCGGGACATTTCATACACGAGACTCTGAATCCAGGCCTGGCTGGATTTGACATTCATCTCTGCTATCAGGAAGACAATGTATTTAATATTTAGTGGTACAATATTAGGCAGGCAGAAATATCAGCTTCCTGCCTTGATTCATTACTGCAGATTACAGCAATAGATACTGAATCAATTCTGAAAGTCATGGTAATTAGAAACTACTCCGAATATCATGTTAAAGATATAAGTGCAGCATGCCAAGCCTCATACGCTCCAGATGTACAATAAATCCCATTATCTCAAGTCACTATGGACAGTGGCTAAATATGATGTACATTATAGTCTACAGGGGTGATTTCTCGGAGGCTTACATTTCTGGAGGGCTTGCATATGTTCTTTTCACACAGATCTTCACAATTTTTGCAGAGGGAGAGCCGGATCCATGTGGCTGCTTTTCCTTTTGTGCTGATTCAAACAGAATGGAATAGAGGCTTGGGAACTCTAATGGATATAATCCCAAGGGGAAAAAAAATCAGGATTTCAGATCGATGTGATGTCAAGCTTTTCCCCACATGTTAAGCCAGTTTTGATTGGGTGGAAAGGGTGCTTAGGAGGTGTGCGTGGTTGAGTCACATCTTTATAGCACATCAAAGCAATGGCTCATCCAGTCTTGTCTATAACTTCCTTCCGAACTTCATTTCTTACAATTTCTAATCATCTTTGTTTTGAATGCCTCCAGAACTTAAATGTATCAATGGAACTAGAGTGGAAAGAGCAACAAAGATGATTAGGGGACTGGAGGCTAAAACATATAAAGAACGATTGCTGGAATTGGGTATGTCTAGTTTGATGAAAAGAAGGACTAGGGGTAGCATGCTAGCAGCGTTCCAATCTCTAAGGGGCTGCCCCAAAAAAGAAGGAGTCAAGCTATTCTCCAAAGCACCTGAGGGCAGGACAAGAAGCAATGGATGAAAACTAATCAAGGAGAGAATCAACCTAGGAGAAATTTCCTGACAATTGCAACAATTAATCAGTGGAACAACTTGCCTCCAGAAGTTGTGAATGCCCCAACACTGGAAATTTTAAAGAAGAGATTGGATAACCATTTGTCAGAAATGCTATAGGGTTTCCTGCCTAAGCCCCCAAGGTTCCTTCCAACTCTATTATTCTATTCTATTCTATTCTATTCTATTCTATTCTATTCTATTCTATTCTATTCTATTCTATGCTACATTAATTGGCAGCATTTCTTCAACTTTCATATATACATTTTTTCTTGAATGATGTAAATACAGTATTATAGAAGGAAAACTATAGAAGCATAACTATATATATATATATGCATACCGGTGTATATATATATATATGCATGTGTGTGTGTGTGTGTGTGTGTACATATATATATATATATACACAGAGGCATTTCATGAACTGTAATTCATTGCATCAGAAACATGGAGTGGATAAATTGATGTAAGGTTAAACTGGGAAGAGAGGGAAGGGACAGATTGGTTATGCAGATCCAGATTGCATAAGAGATAGATTACAAATACTTTATCAATGCACAATTGTAACACAATGTTAAATATCCTTGTGTTTGTTGAGTCCTGTGAGATTGCCTCCAACCTTTTGATGTATGTGAGCTCAGCAATTTCTTACTCATGGAGGAGTTCAGGTCCTGTTTTTTGTCACCTTTGAAGTCTACTAAAAATGTTCTCAGAGTTGAAATGTTGTGATATTGTTTGTGTTTGTTTGGGGTTTGGGTCTTGATGGCAAACTTACATCCATTAGTTCTTCTGTGCAAAGTGTTTGCATTATGCAGAATTTAGAGGGGCATTCCCGACAGATTTCCACTGGCTGACAGCATGGACAATAAGGAAGATCTTCTTGTGGTCTTCTTTGTCATTTTACTTCTTCTGTGTTAAGTGTTCTTAAAGTGTGGTCCTACAACCGCTGGGAGGGGGATCCCCCAAGACTCTCTTACGCATCTGCAAAATCGAAATTATTTGCCAGTTTTCACTGAAAAATAATACAATATTAAAATCCCATCAAACAATCATGGGAAGCGGTAGTTGCAGCAAATGCATCAATTTTAATTTTTAATACAGCATATGTCAATAAATATAACCCATATAAATTAAAACTCTTTTGGAGTCCTCCATAATTTTTAAAAATGGGAAGGGAGAGGGGGGGGAATTCAGAAACAGTGTTCTCAGTTAGGAAAAGCACAACAATTCTCTGTAGGTACACAAAATCCAGAAAACTAGCACAGGCAAAGGAACGTCTGGTTTTTACTGCTATTTGTAGCAGGCTTTGAACAAATCTTTCCAAAAATAGCTCCTCCTAGTGGCTTTTATGCTGCTTAAAACTTCACCAGTGGAGGCGGAGTGAACACAGATCAAATCTTAGAAACAAGGGCTACTTTGGAGATGAAGCATCTGAAATTAGAGATATCCATTCACTCTGAGAGAGGTGGGAGACGTGAAAATGAGGAACATCGATTAAAATCCTTGAAACACGTTACTGTGCTGTAAAGGATGACCCTTTACAATGAGAAATGTTCCTTTAAAGGAGGAATATCTGTAACCACCAAGAGAAGCAACGTATTGGCCCACTGCTAGAGAAAAAGGCGCGATCCACATAAATCGTACAATAGACTAGTCAAATATTCTGATTCATGTCAGAAACTTAACATTTCTTTTTTTAGGAGTAGGGATGGGAGAGCCTTCTGCTGATTTGATGTGAAACCCCAAATTTTATCATTGTCCATGAAGGCAAAAAAAAAAACACCAAAAACCGGTTCCCAGATAAATAAACGCTTACACGGGACTAATCTATAGATCATGCTGAGTTCATAGCAAGCTGCTAACAGTGTATAATGGCATGTGAGAAAGACCCTGGGAAACTGGTCGAAGAGGGGGTTGGACTAGATGACCTGCAAGGTCCCTTCCAACTCTGTTAATCTGTTAAAAAGATGCTGACTAGAGAATGGTCAGATAAGAGACAGCATAGCCTGCAGCTGCATAATGGGTGGAGCAAGGACTCAAAAGGGATCCTTCCTTAGGTTTTCAGGCTATGAAGGTGACAGTGGGAGAATTTTATTTTCAGACCTACAAGGTTCTGTTTACCTAGCTTTACAATAATGTAGAATTAATGTATTTACTCTGTCTGGTCTACCTGGTAAGGCTAATGCAGTATTTAGATTTCAGAAAAGATATACCAACCATCTGAAAGAATGGTTTTCTGCTTTCATTTCCTGCCTTCAACAAACTCTGGCTCCAAGAATCTTTTTTTCTGTGGGTACAAGCTGATCTATACTACACAAAGGATTAATATAATGGTCAGTGACCAAATGAAAGGCTCAAATGAAAGACAATCGCAATCTGTGAAAGGATAATACTTGCTGTAATTCAATTCCGTTCTCTTAATAGTTATCGGAAGTCTGGATTCCGAAATGGGCTAACCGTATTGGGATGATTCCACATTTAAGTTAGCCAGGGTGCCTGAAGTAGCCACACTTTTTCAATGCAGTTCTCCACACCATGGCGGCCATGCAATTGGCCCTGTCAAAATGCAGTTGGCCTCACTGAGATGCTTTGCGTCTCTCTCCAAGGTCTCATCTGACAGTTATGATTTTATTTATTATGCATTAGGTTTAAATTCTGCTAGTTAAATGAAGCGTCTTCCCATGGAACTGTTGGCTGAGGTCCGACAGAAAAATGAAGCAATGAAGCTATGCAGCCAACTTTGCTTTTTGAAGATTTCCTTCCTTCCTTCCTTCCTTCCCTTCCCTTCCCTTCCCTTCCCTTCTCTTCTCTTCCCTTCTCTTCCCTTCCCTTCTCTTCTCTTCTCTTCTCTTCCTTTCCCTTCCCTTCCCTTCCCTTCCCTTCTCTTCTCTTCCCTTCCCTTCCCTTCCCTTCTCTTCCCTTCCCTTCTCTTCCCTTCCCTTCCCTTCCATTCCATTCCATTCCATTCCATTCCACTCCACTTGATAGCTGCAAATTGCAAGCTACCAACAGATGAACAGAGCTTCTGAAGGAAAGCTTTCCCTTGAATTTTGGTCTTCCTCTCCCTTGTAGCAAATCTTGAACACAAGGAAGGCTATTAACTAGACATTAACCCTCCTCTTCTCTTCTCTTCTCTTTCATCTGGCTTTTGTTCCAATCTGGTTTGAAAAGAAAATCAGCCTCCCTGAGATGAAGGGGTCAAGGGGGTCTCTAGAAAAGGGCTGGGAGCTTGTCTTCCTTTCCAGACTAGCCAACATCTCAGACGTATCTGTCTGACAAGGTCCAGGCACCCACGCCCCACAGGGTGACTCCATGCCAGACTGAATTGTCTTTGGAACCCGAGGTCTCTGCTGTTCTGAGCGGTAGATGGTTGATCTGCCAATGTTGGCATCTGTTTAGCTTTCGATGGCGTTTGAATGGCTTTCACCCTTCTGTTTCCCGTCGTTCCGTTTGACTCCTTAATTACCGCAATTAGCAAACACTGTCAAAATCTGGGTGGTACCAAGATGACATTGCGAGTGGCAAATGGACGCATCCCACTCACCCAACCCATTAGGAGGTCACTGTCGTTGTCACCAAAGCATCTGATGTGCGGGAAGTGGCTCTCCTGTTTAATTTGGTTTGAAGTTGGGAAGTGGGAGACCTCCACAAGCAAAAGAGGCTCGTCTGGAAAGTTCAGATAGGAATTCAGACTTGGATTTTATTCCTGTTAAGTTGGAAATGTAGCCTTGCGGTCTTCGCTCGGTCCCAACTCTTTTAGGAACTTCAACATTCAGGTTTCTGCATCCTTAATCACCAATAGTGAAGTTAGTCTGCTCTTCTGTTGCTCTACCAAAAGACCAAGAAGAAAACAAACAAACAAACATATGGATGGAATAAACTTCTTAAGGCCATCCAACCGGTCAGTCCTAGAGGAGATCAACCCTGACTGCTCTTGAGAAGGCCAGATCCTGAAGAGGAAACTCAAAT
>JANHFT010004047.1:338843-354233 GCA_032467955.1 Pseudoxenodon macrops
GAGTGCCCAGATTGTGGGAAAGGTTTCAATTGGAATTCTGACTTGGAAGTACATCAGAGGACTCACACTGGAGAGAAGCCACATGAGTGTCCTGATTGTGGGAAAAGTTTCTCTCGGAATTCTAACCTGGTGAAACATCAGAGGACTCACACAGGAGAAAGACCATATGAGTGCCTAGATTGTGGGAAAGGTTTCCGTTGGAATTCTGACTTGGAAGTACATCAGAGGAGTCACACTGGAGAGAAACCATATGAGTGTCCTGTTTGTGGGAAAGGTTTCTCTTGGAATTCTAACCTGGTGAAACATCAGAGGACCCACACAGGAGAAAAACCATATGAGTGCCTGAATTGTGGGAAAGGTTTCAGTGATAATTCATACCTGGTGAAACACTGTGGGACTCACACAGGAGAGAAACAGTTTGAATGTTCAGATTGTGGAAAAGGATTCAATTCTAATTCTGAGCTGGTGATACACCAGAGGATTCACACAGGAGAAAAACCATATAAGTGTCTTGAATGTGGTAAATGTTTCATTCAAAATTCCCACCTGGTGATACACCAGAGGACTCACACGGGAGAGAAACCATATGAGTGTCTGGATTGTGGAAAATGTTTCACTCGGAATTATGACATGGTGATACACCAGAGGATTCACACAGGAGAGAAACCATATAAGTGTGCAGATTGTGGGAAACATTTCACTCGGAATTCTGACATGGTGAAACATCAGAAGATACATACAGACGAGAGACCATATAAATGTAGTGATTGTGAGGAAAGCTTCCATCGGAATTCTCACCTGGCGGTACACCAAAAAACTCACACAGGGGACAAACTGTATCAATGTCCGGATTGTGGTAAAAGTTTCACTCAAAATTCTAACCTGGTGATGCACCAGTTGACTCACACAGGAGAAAAATTAAATGAGTGTCTGTTTTGTGGGAAAAGTTTCTTTCGGAATTCAAATTTGATGATTCACCAGAGGATTCACACGGGTGAGAAACCATATGAGTGTCCTAATTGTGGGAAAAGTTTCCGTCAGACCTCCCACCTTGTGAGACACCAGAAGACTCACACAGGAGAGATATTGTATGTGTGTCCAGAATGTGGGGGAAAATTCAGTTGCAAATCTGAACTGGTGAAACACCAGAAAACTCACAGAGAAAAGAGACTGTATGAGTGTCTGGATTGTGGGAAAGGTTTTCGGCATAATTCCAAGCTGGTGATACACCAGAGGACTCACACAGGAGAAAAACCATATAAGTGTCTTGAGTGTGGGAAATGTTTCTGTCGGAATTATGACTTGGTGATACACCGGAGGAGTCACACAGGAGTGAAACCATATGAGTGTCCAGATTGTGGGAAAGATTTCAGTACTAGGACTAGCCTTCTAAATCATGTAAGGTTACATATAGGAGAATAACCATGTATATACCCAGATTGTGGACAGTGTTTTGCTCACATTTCCTCCCTTATCACACAAGAAACTCCACTTGAGGCAAAATTTGATCTACGTAGAGGACTCTTGAGGTTTGTTTCTTGTCTCTTATGGAAGCACACCTGAGAAATTAACCATGTAATTTTCTGCATTATTCTTTTCAGTGAAACATTCTCACTAGTGTTCTCACTGTCAGAAAATGTCTCCTTATTTCTAGTTTGAATCTCTCCTTGATCAGTTTCCATCCATTGTTCCTTGTTTGGCCTTTGGGTAATTTGGAAAATAGGTTGTCCCCTTTCTCTTTGTGACAGACTCTCAAATATCAGAAGACTGCTATCCTGTCACACCTGGTTCTTATCTTCCTTAGACTAGCCACGCCCAGTTCCTGCAACTGTTCTGCATATATTTTATCCTGCAGGCCTCTAATCTTGAGCTTCCTTTTTCTGCCCCACTGAGATAGTTCCCTTTCACGGAGTCGAGGAGAACTGCCATGCTGGGCCAGAGAAAGCGAGCTTGGATCTCTATTCGGTATGTTTGCCACCTTGAGTTATTTCTACATATAATAAAGGGATGTAAATATGTTTGTATGCATTTTTACTTAATCTGAAAATCCATTTGGCAGCTCAAGTCATGAATATTCCACACGTTTTGCAGCAATAAAGCCTTAATACAGAAACCAATAAACTCCATATATTGCAAATGGCAAAATGCAAAGCCTCCACATTTTACATGTACAGTACCTATCCTGCAAATACAAAATACCTTCTAGCAAGGTTGATGGGATTTTGGGTAATCCGCAAATTCCAAAAGGGTGATTCTTGCTTTTGTTTAATTTAGAAGTTAACCAGACTTCCTGGCCTTATTAATTATGTCAATTTCTGGTGCCCATTCTTCCTCAAAACTAATAATATTTCTCCTTGTTAGGAGTTAAATTTAATTGCAGGATTAGCAACACTATGAATTTGATAATTAAAGAAATGCAAAGACCTTCAGTGCCTTGTAGATTTAATTTAATTAAAAGGTTTATGTAGCCATCCATATTATAACAGACCAGCTCCCAATCAATTAATTGACTTAAAAGCCATACTAAAACTAAACGCATATAAACAAACACCTGGTTCCAAATCAAGCTTCTGGTGGGCAGGCACCTTTTCTTAGTGCTTAGTGGAAAAGCGACATCTTCCATTCTTTATGGAAAACTAGGAGGATAAAGGCCTGCCAACCTTCAGGGGGAAGAGTGTCTGATAGGGCAGGAGCTGCAACAGAAAATAATTCCTACCTCCTATCCAATAGCAATATTTAAGGGAAGAGGCTAGAAGTGTGCCCATCCTATCTGACCCCGTAGAACAAATGGATGCAAAAATAATAAAGGTGGGACAATAATGACACAGGTTCCCTGGCGGCTCAGTGGTTAGAATGCACTATTGCTGGCTGACTCTGCCCATAGCCTGCAATCTGATCCTGACCTGGATTTTGGTTGACTCAGCCTTCCATCCTTCTGAGATTGGTAAAATGAGAACACAAGATTGTTGGGGGCTATATACTGACTCTGTAAACCAGAAGTGTCAAACTCAAATTGCATTGAGGACTGCATCAGCATTATGGTTGCCCTCAAAGGGCCAGTTGCATGTAAGACTATGAAGACTCACAGCGGCCAGGTGGGCATGGCTGGGGGAGCGTGGTGGGTCGTGCACGCATGTGTGGGGTTGGAGAGAGCGCTGGAGGGGTCACGTGCATGCTTGGATGTTGGGGCGCATGGGAGGGGTTCACACGTGCATTGCATTATGGGTGCACATGTGCTTTAAGCACGCAAAGACAAAAAGGTTAGCCATCGCTGATCTAGAAGGATATCATGATGAATGATATTGAAACCTGATTACAGGGTTTATGAGGGCAAAAATTGTTCTGACCCATCTATCCCAAGCCCTGCAGAAGTCCATGAGAATAGCAGCCAATGCCATTGTGGTGATGTGCCCGGGCCTGAATCCAGAGTGAAAATGGCCCAGGTGTCTTTCTCCTCCTGCATTGCCCTTTCTCCGGGTGGCAAAATCAGAGCTGCAAGCAGAGGGTGAGTTGAAATCCCAGGCTGCCAGCCTTTCATTGCCTTCTTCAGCTGCAATTAGAAAAGACCTTAATCTGCAGCAATGCCTAGAACTCCTCTGCCAGGAAAACCTCTCATGATTTTCTTACGCATTACAAACTGCTGTTGAAGGCATAAAGCCAACTGTCCAGAAGGGGTGAAATTATTCTTCCAGCCCTCTCATGAGTTTGTAAAAGAAATATGGATAGTTCTTGGGTTGCGACAGGAATAGATTTCCAGTACTATCCAATGGGGTTATAAAAATTGACATTGCGTGACTACTTTGCTTAGTGAGGGAAATCCCAGCAGTTCCAGTTGTCATTACAATTCCAAGATCTTGTGGGTCATTAAGTGAGGACCTTATGTGACTGTGATATGGGAAGAGGTAGGAATCACAGGCTGGCAAACCAGCAGCTAAGAGTTACAGACAGTTGGGTGACCTCTTGGCTTCTTCCTTTGGAGCTGGGAGAAATCTGCCTAAAAAGCCCCAGCAGAATTTCTGTCTAGAGTTCCCACTCACTGTCTCCTGGGTTCTTCCATATCTGCTCCTGACGTCGGAGAATAAATATGGACGGCTCTAAGGTGAGGACCGCAATTGGTGCCAAACTTTCCATTACTAAGAAGTGATGGGACACCAATAGGAAATATTGTGCTTGTTAGCTAAACATGGATAGGATAGAATAGAATAGAATAGAATAGAATAGAATAGAATTCTTTATTGGCCAAGTGTGATTGGACACACTTGTCTTTGGTGCATATGCTTTCAGTGTACATAAAAATAAAATAAAAATACATGCACCATGAATCATAAGACACAACACTTAGTGATAGTCATAGGTTACAAATAAGCAATCAAAGCATACTAGGAAACAAAACAATATAAATTGTAAAGATAAAAGCAACATGGTTATAATCATAAGTGGAAAGAGATAGGGACTAGGAAGGATGAGAAGAAGAATAGCAATACAGTGTCAGTAAATAATTTGACAGTGTTGTGGAAAATAAAACCCCAGCAGAGACAAGGGGTCAAGCTTCAGTCTTACAGCTTCAGTCTTGTTGCAGAGGCAAGTTTCGAGGGGTTATCCTGTAAGCACATCCCAAGTAAAAAAACGAACTAAGGGAGCTCTCCCTATTTACAGATCATTTCTACTGCAAAATGCCCCCAAAAGGGAGTTTTCCTTTGGTTTAGTTGCCGTTTCTGGCAAAAGAAGCTTCGGGCTCAGCTCCAGGGACAAGGAATGCGGTCTTGGGGGAACCTGAAAGAAAAAGGTTTGGGATGGAGCCTCAGGGAGAAAAGCCATCGATGAGCTCGATGGGAGTCGAATAGGACTCGATGGCACACAAGCACATAATCAATGGCAACATCTTCAAACTGGTAGAACGAGCGTGTTCTTCCGCCTTATGTCGCTAGATGGCGCGCTACAGAGAAGCAACCCTCGCGCCTAGAAAGCCGGTACTGTACAAGCTGCAGCATAGCTGCATTCAAGGGAAGGGAGACAGACTGTATTGCTAGAGAGGATATAGAGGAGAGGATGTGAAGGGCAGAGGAACCTCCTCTTCCGGCCAAGGGAGGATAATGGCATCTGTGGATCCTCTTGTTCTATTTCAAGGGATGGAAGCGGCTCCTGGGAGGTGAGTGGAGGGAAGGTGGGAGGGGAAGCCGGGAGCAAGTCGGGCCCTTTGGGTTCCTCCACGGCCTGGAAGCAGCGAAGGGTCAAGGCTGAAACATCTTGGCTTTTACTGCATATTCTTTCTCTTCCCAAATGTTATTTATCTTTTTTCCTGCATGGTTTAAAATTACTCCCTGTGATTTTCTGCTGGCAGATTTATTTATGTTTCATATTTCTCAGCCGCCCAAATCGCTCAGCTTTCAGGTAACACTTGATTATGTCATTATTGACATGTTGCATTCCTGGCAAGGGAGGAGTTTTCTTGGGCAAAGCAGATGCTTTAAATCTTGCATAGGATTTGGGTACCATTTCTTTTGTCAGTGTCCACACCTTTCTAGATTTAGATCAACCAAATTGAGCCAGTGCACTTCTGAGGCATTTTGCAGACTGAAATACCCATGCTTGTATACATAAGCAAATTCTTAGGAGTGTATATCTGTGTCAATAGGCAGGTATACACAATGCATTCAGACAGTATTCAGTATGCGATTTTCTGCTTGCAAATTTGGGACATTTAAAGAAATATTTATATATATATTCCTGTTTCTCACCCTTCACGAAACACTTGATTCCTTGTGATTTTATTGACATGGTTGTTTTTTTTCCCTTGACAAGCGAGGAGTTTCATGGGCAAAACGGATGCTTTAAATCTTGCATAGGATTTGATCACCGTTTCCTCTGTTAATGTGCCTACCCTTCTCAATTAGATCAAAAAAAATTATTGAATGCACTTCTGGGACATTTTGCACATGAAGATACCCATAGATTGTCTAGGACTCTAGGTAAATAAATTGATCGGTTTTTTTTTATTTCTGTGCACATATGTGTGCATATAAGAGTGATTTACCCAAGCCAAAAAGAGAAACTTATGATTTAGTCGATATTTGAACTTGGATGTTGCTAGTCTTCTATACGCCAAATATATCATATTCATGTTAGAGGTTAAACTAGAAAGGAGAAAATGCATCTCCCTCAGTTTTTCCACTGGGAGTAGGCTGTAGGGGAACTCTTTGAAACTTTTCTCTACAACTTAGCAAAGCTGTTAAGATTGAACCTTGACCTCTTTTCTAATCTGGGGTTTTATTTTCATAAATTTATTTACATAAATCCATAGTCTTCTATATGCCAAATGAATGATAATTAATGTTAAAGGTTGAATTAGAATTTTGGTGTTTGTTTATTCATGGTATATGGGGATTTATTTTGATTTTGCTGCTTTTGCATGTTCTCCAGCCATTCTTTAAACAATAATGAAACTAACCCTTAAATATGAATCTTACAGAAAAAGAGGATGCCAAGAAGAGCACTGTGGACAACAGAATGAGAAGCTGCATTAAAATGCAAAACAAACCATCAATCAAAATATTTTCCATTTCCTCCAGAAAGTATAAAAACACTTCTACTTCCTCAGCAGAGAGACAGAGGAGAGAATAACAAGGTATTGAGCTGCAAAATAGAATATGTAGAAGATAAAAAGTCAAGGGGGATAATTTCCAAATTCAAAAAAGTAGGAAATTGATGGAAGTCAGTGGGAAGAAAAAGGTCCCTTGGATGGCCAAAAAGGGCAGGCATTAATGAAAGCCTCTGAGGAAGGAAAGAGTGGCTTGAACCAAACAAACACCAGGTAAGAGATCAGAAATATTTTTCACCTCCTCAAGAATCCAAGAATATCAATGTTGAAAAAACTCCACAGACTGCCTAATGTGGGGAAAACACAGATTGCAGATCACATCTGATTTATGCATAAGTCAATCCACCCTGAAAAGGCATACAAATATTTGGCGTGCGTCAAAAGCTTTACTGACAACAGATCGCTCATGATTCATGGAAAGAGTCATACTGAAGAGAAATTCTACCAGTGGGACCCATGTGGCAAAACATTTAGCAGGCAAACCAATCTGGTGAGTCACAAGATGACTCACACTGGAGAAAAACCATACGATTGTCTGTATTGTGGGAAACATTTCCAGCATAATTCCAAGCTGGTGATACACCAGAGGACTCACACAGGAGAGAAACCATATGAGTGTCTGTATTGTGGGAACCGTTTCAGTCAGAATTGCAACTTGGTGAAACACCAGAGAACTCATACAGGAGAAAAACCTTATGAGTGTGTGGATTGTGGGAAAAGTTTCAAACAGAATTCCAACCGGCTTGTACACCAGAGAACTCATGCAGGAGAGAAACCCTTTGACTGTCCTGATTGTGGGAAAAGTTTCAGTTATAATTCCAACCTTTTGAAACACCAGAGGACTCACACAGGTGATAAACCATATGAATGTCCAGATTGTGAGAAATATTTCAATTGGAACTCCGACTTGGTGAAACATCAGAAGACTCACACGGGAGAAAAACCATATGAGTGCCTGGATTGTGGGAAAAGTTTCAGTCGGAATTCCCACCTGGTGGAACACCAGAGAATTCACACGGGAGAGAAACCATATGAGTGTCCTGATTGTGGGAAAGCTTTCTCTCGGAATTCCTATCTAGTGGTACATCAGAGAAATCATACAGGAGAGAAAATGTATGAGTGTCAAGTGTGTGAGAACAGTTTCACTTGGAAGTCTGAACTGATGAAGCACCAGAAGACACATAGAGGGGAGAAACCATTTCAGTGTCTGGATTGTGGTAAAAGTTTCAATTGGAATTCTGCTCTGTTGATACACCAGAGGACTCACACAGGAGAAAAACCATATGAGTGTCTCGAATGTGGGAAAAGTTTCATTCGAAATTCTGACTTGGTGGTACACCAGAGGATTCACACAGGAGAGAAACTTTATGAGTGTCCGGATTGTGGAAAAAGTTTCAGTCAGAATTCTCACCTGATGTTACACCAGAGGACTCACACGGGAGAGAAACCATATAACTGTATGTACTGTGGTAAAAGTTTCAGTCATAATTCCAACCGGGTGAAACACCAGCGGACTCACACAGGAGAAAAACCATATGAATGTCTCGAGTGTGGGAAAAGTTTCAGTCAGAATTCGTACCTGGTGAAGCACCAGAGAATTCACACAGGAGATAAACCATATGAGTGTCTCGAGTGTGGTAAATGTTTCTATCGGAATTACGACTTGGTGATACACTGGAGGACTCACACAGGGGAGAAACCGTATGAGTGTCCAGATTGTGGGAAAGACTTCAGTATTAGGTCTAACCTTATAAATCATGTTAGGTTACACACAGGGGAGAAACCATTCAAATGCCCAGATTGCGAACAGTGTTTCACACGGAATTCCTCTCTTATCGCACACAAGAAATTCCACAGGAGGGAAAATTTGATGTGTGTAGAGGAATCTTGAACTTCGTTTCTCGTTTCTTATTGGAAGCCCAGCTGAGAAATTAATAATTTAATTTCTTGCATGATTCTTTTTAGTCAAACATGTCTTAGTATCAAACACGAGGAAGGAGAACTGAGCTTCCTTTCTCTGACCAGTTCAGTGGTTCCCTTTCCTGGAGTCGAGGGGAACTTCTGTGCTAGACCAGAGAAAGTGAGGTTGGATCTGTATTAGGTGTGTTTGTCGTCTTGAGTTATTTCTTAATTTCATAAAGGGACATATAAATATGTATGCATGTTTTTATTTTTATCAAGAAAATCTTTATGGCAGCCCAATTCATGCTGACTCGACACAGTTTACAGCAATAAAATCTTAATACAGAAACCAATAAATCCCATATTTGCAAAATGTGAAGCGTCTGCATTTAACATTTACTTGGCCTCCAAATACAGGGCAGTTCTGGCAAGGTTGATGGCACTTTTATGACCAGGGAAGTCCCAAAAAGGTTATTCTTGCTTTTGTCCAATTTAGAAGTTAACCAGGCCTCCTGGCCTTACTAACTACGTTCATGCCTGGTGCGATTGTTGCCCAAAACTGGTTATCTTTCTCCTTGCAAGGAGTTAAAACTGGAGAAGTTAACCGCAGGATTAGTGTCTCAGGATGGGGTTTGCAGTGGAAAATTGGTGCAGTAAATTAATTTGCAAAAGCCTCTCCCAGCCTCAAGCAGGAGTCCAGGTTGTGCACCAGTTTAGTGGAGCAAGCTGATCACATGACCCCAGGACACGGCTACTGTCGCAAATATAAATCAATTTCCAAGCGTCCGAATTTTGATCATGTGACAATGGAGATGCTGCAATGGTTGTAAATGAAACCTGGTCATAAGTCACTTTTTGTTCAGTGGTGGTGTAACTGAATGGTCACTAAACAAAATGTAAGTCCAGGACTACCTGTGTATAATGGGGTATCATGGGATGGGTGGCCTCTACATTTCATGTAGATGTTTAAAAGGAGTGGTGAAAGGCTTGATCTGCAGGACACCCCAAATTGCAGGGGCCAAGACTCAGCCTCCTTTCTTCTACCAACACCAACTGGAACCGGCCATGGAGGCAGAAGTAGAACCACCATAATAAAATGCTTCCCATTTTCAGGCCCCAATGCCTGTCCGGAAGGATATCGCGGTCAATGGTATTGAAACCTGATGAGATGTCTAGGAGGGCCACTAAATGAAATGGTGTAAGTCATGGAATGCATTGGGTTGAATTTGTCTGCTATGAAAACAAAACACCAGGATTTTCTTAAAGATAACAAACTGCTGTTGGAAGTATAAAGCCGGCCAGGATGCCAACTGATCAAGAGGAGGTGAAATTACTTTTTCTGTCCTCTCCTGAACTCGTAAAAGAAATATGGGTAGTTCTCGCGTGGTGACAGCAATCGGCCTCAGAATTTCCATTGCTAAGCAATGGTTTTATACAATGTGATGTCCCGTGATCATATTGCTTAATGAGGGCCATCTTGGCAGTTCCAGTTGCCATTACAACTCCAGGACCTCATGAGTCATTAAGTTGAGGACCTCATTGGGACTGTGATATGGGAAGAGGTAGGAATCCCAGGCAAGCAGACCAGCCAATGAGAACTGCAGGTGGGTTACCTGGCCTCATCCTTTCTGGGGCTGGGAAGAGGAATTGGCCCAAAGATCCCCAGAAGACTTTCTGATAAGAGGTTCTGGGTGCTTCATCAATGGAGGTTTTTAAAAAGAGACTGGGACAGCCACTTGTCTGAAATGGTATAGGGCGGTCTCCTGTTTGAGCACGGGGTTGGACTAGAAGACCTCCAAGGTCCCTTCCAGGTCTATTCTGAATGAAATCTGGTATTCTCCCCTCCACCAGTGCCCCATTGGAAAACACTGTTTAGTTTTCCCCTTGTGTTGTCCTGACAGGGAAAGGGGGAGGGAGGGAGATGTCAAGGGACCTGAAATCCAACCCAGGGATGCTGTTCCATCAGGCATATCTATTGCAATGATGTTTGGGTTCCTGCTTAACTAAGAAAGAGGGACCCCAAACAATGGAAAAGCAGAGGTTTTAATTTTATTACAGGACTGGAAATCCTCGGGATCTGATTGGCTGCCAAGGATTTCCCGCCTTCCTTGTAATAAAATGAAAACCTTTGTTTTTCCATTGTTCTTGTAAAGCGGGCCTCAAATTGTTACAACAAGCAGGATTGTTCTCCTTACAGTTTTAAGCTGCTGTCATACAATGAGTAAATGTCCTCACAGAGCCTATTTATTATATTGATTTATAATAAAGAATTGCACCCATCTTGCAATTGTGATACATTTTTCAGCAAGATGACATGTGACACACAGTGACATCTCTTATAAATATCGGACAACTGATCCATTCGCATTTGTTGGTTCTTTTGGGCAGCCCCCACTAGGGTTTCCAAAATGCCTGTCTAGTGATCTCAGAAATTGAGCAAGGAAACTTCGCGTGCAACAACTTCGATGTAATATGTTAACGCGACAACTTTTCATTTGCTTGTCTTTAAAGAGCTGCATTTCCCAACCTTGGCAGCTTTAAGACTTCAATTCCCAGAATTCCTCCCTAGCATTATTACTACCTGGGGAATTCTGGGAGTTGAAATCCATACATCTCAAAAGTTTTCAAGGTTGAGAAACACTTGTTTAGATTTAGAGAGCCCATGAGGCAGACACAGGTTTTTTGTTGGTTTTTCCTGTTTAATCCTGCCTGATTCTCGGAAACAAGTCCTTTCAGTTTTCTTGGGAAAGATTTTTAGAGGCGATTTGCCATTACCTATTTCCTAGGGCTGAGAGAAAGTGATTGGCACCCACAGTCAGATGGAACCAGCTACTGTTTGATGGAGCGCCATAACAACAACTCCTGGAAAAGACACCACAAACGTCACCACTGATCTTTGCAACACCAAACCCCCAGAGCTGCTACCACTCTGGCCCTTTAATCACGTTGTTGTGAATCCCATCGATGCAACAATGAAAATCAAGCTGGGGAAAAGATCAAGGCTGAGGCAATCACCAAGTAGATCCAGCTGCCTCTTTCAAAAGCCATATTTGGATCACAGAGGCCGGGGCAACTCGTGATCCCAGATCCAGGCAAAATGAGAGGGTTGTGGGTTATTTTGTGTTATTTGTTGTGTTTGACAAAACGAGAATCCTGTTTTGCAACTGCACCTGGAAAGCAAAGGTGACCCGCGCTGAATGAGTGGAATGGAGACAGAGATCGCGCGGGTGCCCACCCCCACTTTCCTTCTTTCTCTGTCTTTTTTCTTTCATTCTTTCTCTTCCTTCCTTCCTTCCACACGACCTTGGGAACGGCCGCCGCCTTTTTTCGCAATCGGCGCTCCTGTTTGCTCTGACCCGCCCGTGCGGCAGCCTTTTCCACCCTCCTCCCTTCCAGATGGCGCTGCAGCCTCGCCGCATATCCGCGTCCTCCTGGAGTCCGCTCTAGGAAGGAATAGCTCTATGACTTTAACTCTATTGTGCATCACCCGGGCTATCCAGTTCTCAAAGATGGAATTACATCTTTACAGAGTAACAGAGTTGGAAGGGACAGTGTAGGTCGTCTAGTCCAACCCCCTCCCCTCCCCACCCAAGGAGGAGACCCTGACCTATATACCATTTCTGCCAAGTGGCTGTCCAGTCTTTTCTTGAAAGCTTCCAGTGATGATGCTCCCACAACTTCTGAAAGCAAGTTGGTTTATTGTTCTCACTGTCAGAAAGTTTTTCCTTCCTTGTTTCTAATTGAATATCTCCTTGATCAGTTTCCATCCATTGTTCCTTGTCTGACCTTTAGGTGCTTTGGAAAACAGGTTGATCCCTCTCCTCTCTCTAAAAGCCCCTCAAATATTGGAAGACTGCTAAAAAGCCAATGCAATCCTAAATTGCATTAACAAAGGGATGCAATCTAGATCAAGTGAGGTACTAATGCCACTCTATAAAGCTTTAGTTAGACCGCACCTATAGTACTGCAGCCAGTTTTGGTCACCACACTATAAAAAAGATATTGAGACTCTAGAAAAAGTGCAGAGGAGAGCAACCAGGTTGATCAGGGGAGAGGAGACCAAAACATATGAAGAACATAGATAGTCTAGCAAAGGGAAGGACCAGGGGAGACATGATAGCAGTGTTCCAATATTTGAGGGGCTGCCACAGAGAGGAGGGGGCCAAGCTATTTTCCAAGGCATCTGAAGGTCAAACAAGGAATAACGGATGGAAACTGAACAAGGAGAGATTCAACCTAGAAATAAGGAGGGATTTTCTGACAGTGAGAACAATCAACCAGTGGAACAGGTTACCTTTGGAAGTTGTGGGAGTTTCATCACTAGAAGCTTTCAAGAAAAGACTGGACTGCCATCTGTCAGAAATGGTGTAGGGTCTCCTGCTTGGGTGGGAATGGGGGGTTGGACTAGAAGACCTACAAGGTCCCTTCCAACTGTTAATCTGAACGAATGAAACAAAAATAGACTCCTGGACTACCAAAGAAGCAGTGTTTTGCAGAAACAACAGTTCTGGGTACCATAGAGACTATTTCCAAATGCGTGATCCTGGGATTCAGATCATACTCTTTCCTACTCACTCAAAAGTCATAATTCTGTACAAGCAAAGTTGTTAAACTCTTAGATAGCTTACGGTATATCTAGAGGCTGCTAATACATTAGAAAATTGTGATTATAAGGTGAAGGAAAGATGGTTTGACATACTGGTAAATTGATTGTCATGGAGCAGGAAAGCATTAGGTGGAAGATAAGCTCCAAACGGAGTACTCGGGAAGAGCTGTTGTCCTCTGGAACAAACCCTGCAATTAGACGAGGCATTATAAGATTTGGCAGCCCCAACACCGAGTTAGTGAGCGGGAGAAGGAGGGAAGACCGTATCTGCTCAGACTGAAATCATCTGGTGTGCTAGCATTTTGCATATTAATTAGTATCGTGGTAGAACAATCTTCAAAAGTTTTGCAAAGAATCAAAAGCGGTGCATTTGCTCGCCACAAAATTACTGCCAGAATTGCTGAGTGCACAAAACACGGGATAGCAGCAGATTCTACTTTTTCAGGCTGACAATTTCCATCATTGTGGGATGTTGGTGGGATTGTTATGCATTTAAATGTTATTTAATTGGGTTGACGAGTAGCTGCAGGCCAGCGCACCAGCCGGAACGCTGGAAGCTGCATACGGGTAATCAAAATTTGCAAAGAGCTGGCGGCAGCAGGCAGCTTCTCATTGCTTCTAGCAAGTGGATTTATTGAGACAGACAAGCCTTGTGAGTTAATTTCCCTCTTCCCCTTCTCTGATGATGCTCTCTCCCCGGCTTGATGGAAGCACTCAGAGACCTACACAATGTTTGTGCAAATAATGTACATGCGACACTCCGCCATCTATCACCAAGAAATATTACTAATATTTAGCATTTATATAATGCTTGAGAGTGACCTTGCAAGGAAGCTACCAGCCCACAGCCACTTTGATTAGCCCACCTGCCCCTTCTCATCTGGCTTTATACAAATTCATGCCTAGCTCACCTGGAGGCAATTATTACTCACCACAGGTGAATGGCTATTTATTCAACTACTACAGAACTTCTCAAGTGCTTTACAGCTATTTTCTTAATTATCACAACAACAGTCCCATCTTGGTTTAATTATACACATATTGCAAAGTGTGGCTTGAAGCCAGCCTCTGACATGCATGGGGCTTCCTGAGGCCATCTACACAATTCCTCACAGAGGTGAGATTCTACCTGGATTTTTCCTAGTTCAAAGGGCAATTTTACAGATTATGCAATGTTCCCTCTGATATGACATAAGGAGATGGGTTTACTTCACCCAGCTTCCCCTTGTATCTTCACAATCTCATGAGGTAGGTTAAACTGAGAGATACGGATTGACCCCAGGTCATTACATTTAATGACAGAATCCAGTCTAAAATCCAGTATAATAAGCACTAGACCCAAAATAACTGCAATAAGGAACTGTAAAAGTATTTGCTGAATGATAATAGGCAACTGATAATTGCTATGTTCTATCTATCTATCTATCTATCTATCTATCTATCTATCTATCTATCTATCTATCTATCTATCTATCTATATCTTTATCATCTATCCTCTCTCTCTCTCTCTCTCTCTCTCTCTCTCTGATCCTGTGAGAGAGACACCTAAACACAGAAAAAGGGGTCAGAATATTAGATGAACTTGCTTTTTAAGGATTATATAAATAATTTTAGTTGGCCTCGGACATATTGTATTTTATTTCTGTTTCCATTTTGAGTTACTTTTGTGACTCCCCATTTTTAACCCGACGTTAGTTGCCCAGAGTTATAGTATGCAAAGTTGGGAAGCCATATAAATCAGGGAAATGAATGAATAAATAAAAGGAGATCAGCTTGCATATTCTAATTGACAGCTACCAAGATTTATAGAGAAAATCAATACAAACCGCCATGGGGGAGCAGATGATGATAGAGTGACCGATGTGCCTCTCAGCCTGCTTGTTCAGGGGTCACAACTGATGGGCAATGTCAAGACTTCCTTCTTATGGCTTGTCATTATTAAATGGAGCTTGGTCTCTTCAGCAAACAGCTCTTCAAACAGGCCACCTTTAAATACAGGACTATCCTCCGTGCAGAAGTACATAGAGCCGTTCTTACGGGAAGCAGCAGCTGATGGCAAGAACTGCCCTGCTTGTTTTTTTCAAACCAGTGCCTGGAAATCTTGTTGCCAAATGAGAAAGTAACAGTGATTTGGGATTCACATCTAAACGACAAATGTATATTTCCCCCCCCCCTTTTTTTTTTAATACTGAAATCCTACTTTTATACATACGAGACCGCCTTCTGCCGCCAATAGCCTCCCACCGACCAGTGCGCTCACATAGAGAGGGCCTTATCAGGGTGC
>JANHFT010004047.1:370147-381765 GCA_032467955.1 Pseudoxenodon macrops
TGCCCCAAAGAAGAGGGAGTCAAGCTATTCTCCAAAGCACCAGAAGGCAAAAACAAGAAGCAACGGATGGAAACTAATCAAGAAGAGAAACAACCTAGAACTAAGAAATTTCCTGACAGTTAGAACAATTAATCAGTTAATCCTTCCTATAGGATTAACTCCAGAAGTTGTGGGTGCTCCAATAGTGGAGATTTTTAAGAGACTGGGCAACCAGTTGTCTGAAATGGAATAGGGTTTCTTGCTTGAGCAGGAGTTGGACTAGAAGACTTACAAGGTCCCTTCCAACTGTGTTATTCTGTGATACTACAGCAATGTCTCAGATTCACCACTCTGTGGATTTTAAACCAGTTATGGTAGCAGGTTTTCCTCCTGTCTTGACTGCAGATGCTGAGAAACTAGAAATCAGTATAAACAGGAACAATTACCAACAGCAATTGCCCATCATCAAGATCTACCCGTTGATCTGGTATAATATTTTGAAGGTAAATTCTCCTCAATCATTCTGCTAGTTTAAATCCAACACAGCTTTAAATTGCTATTTGTTCGGCAAATGGATAAGAATTTTGAAGTTACTTCAGATTTACATACTGAAGGCTGCTTTTTCTTCTAATCCTAATTGTTTTTGAGAGAGGATTAAGTGGTCATCTTAATTAAACGCATTTTATTTTAGTGCAATGCGGAACATTTTTTCCTGTGTTTATTTTCTACCAGCTTTTATTCAATTTGATGAACAAGAATTTGCATTTGAAGTTTCTTCTCAAGGAGAAGACAGTTTTGGATGAGATAGTATAGTTAAGGAACGGTATTTGTTGTATTGTTTCTTTTACTGTTGTTGATATAGACTCAATGCATATTAAAACTACCAGTTATTTTTAGTGGTTGCTAGGCCAAAGAATAGCATATTCAAGTATGCCTTTAGAAGTCTGCAGCTGCCCTACCATTCTTCCATAAAAGCATCCCAAAATGGAATCATGCACAAATTCTTTCCACTGGATTAAAAAAAAAAGAATTATAAAGTATTGATGATTTGGATTGGAAATGATTGGGTGGGGGAGCAGGAAGCAGAACAAAAGAAAACATTTCCTTTGTTGCCACCACATATCAATCTATCAGAAAGAAGAGAAATTCAAAGAAAATCTTGAAGTACCTCAAGAATAACGTTAAGAAAGAGATGCTTCTTTTGTAGGTGGGCCATATCAGTGGTGGTATTCAGCCAGTTCTCTCTGGATCATGCAAACCGGTAATGGTGACTGCGGGAGGCTCCGCCCACCCTCCCTAACATAACGCGCAACCACTGTGCATGCGCAGAAGGCTGTGCGCATGCACACACTCACATTTGCGAACTGGTAGGGAAGGTAAATGAATCCTACCTCTGGGCCATATGGTTGAAAAAATGGCAAGAATGATTAATTTATCTTTCTGGCATGAAAGAAAAATGGATGACTGCAGAGGTGGGTTCCTACTGCTTCTATTCGGTTCTATAAAAACCGGTAGTAACTTTGCGATGACGTCATGGAGCCGGTCCCGTCAGTGTCTCTGTGGGCACTGCCATCTTCGATTTTGCTTCTGCGCATGCACAGAAGCTAGTTTTTTATTGCTCCATGCACGCCCACGCTTCATGCACACACACGCAGCGTGACCCTGAGCGAACCGGCAGCAAAAATATCCAGAACCCAACCCTGGGTGGCTCTGTGTAACTTAAGGTTACCCAGGTAAGCACAATGAAGCATTTTTGGAGTCTTTTCAGCAAACAAACGTTCAAAATTAGATGATAGGAATGGATATGGAGCCTGAACAACCTTGGGCAACCATGCTTATCACATTCAGGGACTATAGAGTTGTAGTGGCATGGGTTTTCTTAAAATTTATTAATAAAAGAACTAAGTCAGGTTGTTTACCCTTCTGCAATTTTCATCTCACAAAGAAAAAAAAATGACAATCCAGATTGTTGGAAGCAATATACTTACATTGTAAACTGCCCAGAGAGTTCTGTAAAACATGATGGGGTAGTATATAAGCCTAAATGCTATTGTTAATGCTACGGTTGGGACAGTCAAGGAGAGGTAGATCCTACAACTAACCCAGCAACAAGCCATGAAGGTCACCTGCATCTTGAATTAAATTGAACCTAGGGTGAGATGTAAAACCCAAATTGTAGACTCGCAATGCGAAGACAAGCCTGGTTCATGAATCAAAGGGTCAGCTTGACATTTCCTATTTAGCACCAACTATCTTATCATGTTTAATTTTAATGTTCACCTTGGGTGGATATTCCTTTCTCACTGATAGCCTCAGACGTAGATTTCCGGTCTCCAAGGGTGCATTAATATATTGTCTTCACTGATTACAATTTATGGTCAATTTGCAATGGTAGGAAACAACAGACAAAGAGTTTCACACTTTAGTGTTACATTTTATACATTTTTATAAAAGAGTAACTTTTCATTTGCTTCTTTTACCAGAAACTTTCTGATCATCAGTACTGGTTGGAAAACAAGAGTTCTAATATGTAGAAATCAAGAAACTCTAATCAATTGCCCATTTTTACCCAGATACACTATCCAGATCAGGGTTGTGAATATTTTTGCTGCCGGTTCACTCCAGGTCAAGTTGCGTGTGTGCACTCAGCAATCAAAAACTAGCTTTTGTGCATGCGTAGAAGCAAAAATCCAAGATGGCGGCGCCCACGGAGACACTGATGGAACCAGCTCCATGATGTCACTGTGGAGTTACTACCGCTTCTATAGAACCAGATACAACCGGTAGGAACCCACCTCTGATCCAGATGTGCTTCAGTGTGAAGCATATACACTATGATTCGGGATGTGATTTGGTGCTTCAGGAAAGAGCATGTCTGGTCCAAGGTAGAGATTGTGCACTTTGATTTAAGGCCCAGAATGAGAGTCACAACACACAATTGACTAAAATGTGAGCTTTCTTTGTCATTCAAAAAAAATTGTTACTTTTCAAAAAGAATTCGTATTAGGGGAACATCCATTCAATTTTGAGATTAGCTAAGAGTTCCCATTTAGAGAAATTGGTACAGCAATTTGGAATGAAGGCTGATTTAAATTCATGATATTCCGTGGAAGACATTGCCTTCAGGTTCCTGAGTATTTATTTATCCCATTTATATAGCCGTCCATCTCACTAAACGTGACTCTGGGCAATATACAACCAATATTTAAAATCATATCATAACTATCAAAACACTTTAAAAACAAATAAAAACAAGATGAATAAGAGACTATAAATAAAATACTCATCTAAACAAAATGCAACTATTGTACAGATTCCCAATGGAATCCCCAAGGTTGCCGGAAGAACTATGTTACTCTTAACAGAATAACAACATTGGAAGGGACCTAGTAGCCAGTGATGGGATTCAATTTTTTTACTTCCCATTCTGTGGGTGTGGCTTGCTGGGAGTGACTTGGTGGGCATAGCAGGGGAAGGTTACTGCAAAATCTCCATTTCCTCCTAATCAGCTGGGATTTGGGAGGCAGAGAATAGATGGGGGCGGAGCCAGTCAGAGGTGGTATTTACCGGTTCTCCGAACTACTCAAACTTTCCGCTACCAATTCTCCAGAACTGGTCAGAACCTGTTGAAACCCACCTCTGCTGTGAACGTCAGCATATTGTTCTTGCATTTACATTTCTCAGTTTGGGTTTGTATTAAGGATGGCCCAGGACAAATAGAAAAGTGGACAGTGCCTAGTGGATTCCCCTATCTCATTCTTGAAAAACTTTGAAAAACAGCAGCTATAGAGGTTTGCTGGAATTGATAAAATTGCGAACGGCTCTGTTCGGCTGAGCAGCTCAGATTCCACAGGCTCCAGAGTGGTGCATGCTTAAACCAAAGCCTTTTTTGGAAATTCTATGCATGAGGAGGACATCATGTCCTATGTTACAAAAGGACAGATATACCCACCAAGGATCTCAATTCTATAGCAAAGGGTGGAGGTTTTTCCCCCCCCCCCCACTTGCAATTTGTTGCACTTTGATGCAACCAACTATGCAACATTCGTTTTTAGTTAAAAATAAAAAAAAGTTGATAATAAAATAATAAATAAATAATTGTAATAGAAAGACAGGAATCCTAGGCAAAGTTGAGAGAATGCCCTCTCCGTGCCTCTCTGAAGCATTAGCAAATGGTTCCAAGCCCACCTCTTTGAGCCCCAAACTATTATTATGTCTCAGGAGAAGCTCCCAGGTCTCAATTAGCATGGAGACAATAGGCTTAATGTGTTATTGATGTGGTTGTACATTAATGTTTCTGCTCCCTCCGACTTTGATCCGGGGATAATGGTTTCACTGAAGCTCTTCTCTCAGGGCCCCCATCATCCACAGGGAGCCTGGTGGGGACTGGAATAAGAGCCATTTTTCAGTGGAGTGCCCCACCTTTCAAAGTCTTCTTCCAGGAAGCCCCATTTAATGTCTACCATTAACCTTTCAGCATTAGCCAAAGTTCTCCTAGGCCTTTACAATCATGTTCCCTTTTGGCTTAAATTTCCTCTTTTACTGTGAGGTTTGATTGGCTGTTTCGCAGCAAGAACTATTTCTGTTCTGATATTTAAGTTTTCCAGACTGCACGGAGAATGTGCTTCTTGCTGAAAGTGTGCCGTATACTTTTCTAAATGATCGTTAAACCCGAAATAGGAGCATATGGACAGGAGACATAGCACGTTTCTATGCCTACAACGCACGGAGCCTCCAAAAGGTTCCTGTAATACAAGACTCCTCATCTCCATAACCTTTCTCACATATAATTAAAGATGACATGTACTAGGATGCTAGCCAAGGAATATCTATGCTCCAGCATTTATATTGGACTCCTACCAATTTAGCTGTCATGACTTCCCCTAAACAATGTGGGAATTCTAAGGAAGGCCTTAAGGTTTTATCATTTGGCAGCTACAAGTAAGGCTGGGAATCTTCTCTGTCTGAGCCCCTCAGCCTGCAGTATTGAACCTGCAATTCAACCCCAAAAGGTCGAAATCTTTGGGGGGCCAGTGGAACTCATTTCAGATTTTAACATAATCAAAGAAAATATCTCCTGGGAGGACTTTTTCATTCATAAAATAACTGCTATGGCATCTGATTTGCCAAATGGTAAATGGGTGGAGTTGCTTACCGCTACTCTTTCTTCAACTTACCTTCTTCACAGACTTTGTCTATGAACTCCTCATTTACTCCCAGTCTTTGTGGAAAGGTTAGGCGACGCACGTTTAAAACAATCCAGCCAGCAGTGAGTTTATGTGAAAACCATGGGGATTCTTAGATATCATTCTGGATTGCGTTTTCTCTTAAGCTAAATTCTTTTACTTTTTAAAATTAAAATGGAGGTAGCCTTTAATCTAGGGAGCCACTCTGGTGTAGAAGTTAAGGCATGAGGTTAGAAACTGGGAGACGGTGAATTCTAGTCCTGCCTTAGGTACAAAGCCAGCTTAGTAACCTTGTTGAGCTGCTTACTTTTTTTGAGCCCTTCTGAAAAACTTTGACAACAAAACTACGGGGATTTTTCAAGACAGCCTCCAAATAGGACACGTTTAAAGGAAGGGGGGGGGAAACTTTTTAAATATTTTTGGGGCAAGAATTCTGTTAGATACACTGGCGTGAAGGAGTGTCGAGGTGGGAATCCCAGAACTAAATAGTTCTAGATATGGGAAACAAATTTATTTGGTTCACATCTTATTGTGAACTCATCTAAAGTACTTTCTTAACTAAGCAAACTTCGAAATGTTATCTAGAAATTACCTAGAAAAGCTCTTCTCCGAATTTTAGTTCCCTAGCAATAAAAAGGTAGACTCTGCAGAAACAATGCAGTACATAAAAATAAGGTATTATTGCAAATTATTTTTTTAATATTATTCTATGGGGAAAAAAACATTGCGCAATTCATCTGAAAATATATGCATTAGTAAATAATCCTAAAACCACGTAAGGAATTGGGAGAGGACTTCTTAAAAGTCTGATGTAGAATTAGAACAAGACAAATGAATGTTTGGAAAAGAAATCTGTAGCTGAAAGAAATCTAAATTGATGGATTGGGTCAGTCCCCAGTGATATAAAATATCCTTATCTGCATACACTGAGTGTGCGCTTGTCTTTAAACTGAATGCACACATGCAGGGTTTTGGGGTGTTGAACTATGAGCACTTAAGGAATATATGATAAGCTAAACACCAGAGTCAAAAGTTCTGATAACAGAAGAGCTAAAGTAAGTTCACAGCACCTCTGGGAAATTAGAATCACAAAATCAGATATCAAAAATTCCTTGTGTGGGAAGGCTTTGTCATTGTAAGGATGGCTTGATTTGAAATGTGAACTCCTATTATATTGTAATTTCAATTGAGAAATATGCAAAGAGATCCCAACACCTCTTGTAATTCCATTTCTGGAACAGACTGAAGAATTTCAGATCCAATCTTACTGGCAAGAAAGGTGACTCTTGCTGTTGCACAATTCGTTTTCTTAGCTTGTAAAACTCATATATTTCTGACAGCAAAATAGCACAAATACTAGTGTAAATCCTTTACCGTGCAGCCTTTTTTGTTCGGCCTTGTAGCTCTAATTTGTAGATTTTATTTAGTAAGTTTTATTTAGCCTGGATCGTTGACCTGTAATAAAGGATTTGATCTGATTTGAAATTCAGATGTTACTTGATCTGGGGAATTTGCATTTGAGAAAATGTTTGGCGAGAAAAGATCTTTACTACTTTACCACTTCTAGCAAAGATATACATCTGTCCCTTTTTAAAAATGAGGGGGTTATGGAAAAAAATAGCAAAGCCAAGGTCTGTTTGGTTTTTGCAAAAGATGAAAAAAAGACAACTATTTGGAATTACGGTAGGTTATTTAGGAACTGGAAACAACTCCTGTGCTCCTACAGAACACTGGATGCAAATATCACGAAGTCTAAAAAAGGTGGGTTTGTGATGGAAACAAAAAGAGCAGTTGCTTTATTGCAAGCTTCAACTTGCAATTAGCATGGTTTAAATACAACTCCTGCTGGTTTTTTGCTGCATTGTACAGATACACTGTGGGGCTAAATGCTTACTGGAGTGCGCAAGTGTGTGTGTGTGTGTGTGTATTGAAGAGAAAGCTAAAAGTACAAGAGAAGAAAATACAAAAGAAAGAAAAAAGATACAAAAAGTGAACAGGAAAGAAAGATTAAAAGTGCTGTAAGAGAAATGGAAATAAAAATGAAGTGTATAAAGGAAAAAAATGTTGAGTTGCAAACAAAGCAGGGAAGGGGTTGGCATATATATTAAGGAAAGGAAAGGAAAGGAAAGGAAAGGAAAGGAAAGGAAAACTAATATTGAAATTACAAGAGAGAGATACCCTGTTAATTGATATTCCATTAACATACAGTAAAAGCTACACAAAATATTTCATCAACATTATTTCAACTTGTATAAAAGAAATAATGTGTCTCTGGAAAAAATAGCTGAATATCTAAAGAAACAAAATTTACTGAGGGTTATAGAAAAATAATGACAGATGGATCTATAATTATAAGAGAAGTTTCTGAAGCTATAAGAAAGATTAAACCAAGTTAGGTGGCAGGACGAGATTCGTTATCAGGCTCTTATTATAAATGTTTTGAGGATGAACTTTAACAACCTTTATAAAAGATAATGACACAATCTTACAGGGACAAAAAATGCCAGAGAGTTGGAAAGACGCCAATATAGCACTAATACTTAAAGAGGGATAAGATCTGATTTTAACAAGAAATGATAAGACTATTGTTATTGAATAATGACTACAAGTTGTGATTCTAGCTGATAGACTGAAAATAATTTTGCAAGAATTAATGCCTGAGGATCCATGTGGCTTCTTACCTAAAAAGACAGTTAAAGGACAATCTTAGAAATATGTTGGACATGTTGGAATATTTGGAGCAACTTAATTAAAAAAAACAACACAAGCTACCGTAAGTTGATCTTCTTAGGTACAGAGAAGGCCGTTGACAATTTGAATTGGGCTTTTTTGTTCAAAGTTTGCAAGGGATGAATTTTGGAGAGAATTTTATAAAACTGGTAAAATCAATTTACACTTCACAGAAAGCACAAATCATAAAAAAGGAACATGACAGGAATGCCCACTGTCTCCTCTCTCCTTTATTTTGGTTCTTGAAATACTGAACAGAATTATAAAATAAGATGAGAGGATTGTGGAAGTAAAGATTAAAAAAGAAACCTATAAGTTGACTTTTGCAGCTGGTTTAGTGTGTGTTATGGAAGATCCTTTAAAGGGAATTAAAACATTAACGGACAAATTCAAATAATTGGATGCATTAGTAGGTTTCAAGATTACGTAACAAATATGTTTAAGAAACATAAGAAAATGGAAAATCAAACAGAACTGATGAATAAAACAGATTTTATGATTGAGAACAGAGTAAGATATCTGGGTAGCAGTATAATAAATTGAACTGTGTTATTTCAAAACAAATATATTATGGAATGAAGTTTAAAAAGAAATGTTAAGATCACAGAAACTAAAATTGCTATTGCTGGGGAGAATTTCTATGATAAAAATGAATGTCTTGCCTAGAATGGTATTCTTGTTTCAGAAAATATCTGTTTTGAAAAGTGATGTACCATTTAAACAGTGGCAGAAGGATCTATCTAAACATGTGTGGCAGGGCAAAAAACCACAAGTTAAATATAAGGTGTTAGAAGATGTAAAGGAAAAAGGAAGATTGGGTCTATTTGACTTGAAACTGTATCTTGCAGCTTGCTGTTTGGTTTGGATGAAAGAGTGGGTGCTACTGAGAAATAGAAGGACATGACCTGAGATTCAAGTGGCATGGATACTTGTCGTACGACAAAGTCAAGGTTAATGTCGATATTAAAAATCCTTATGTTAGATATTCTATATTGAGAATATGGGATAGATACAAACTTCAGATAAAACATTTTTTGTGGCTCTCAGCATAAGACACATTTTATACATGAAAAATAATAGGTCAACACACATGGCTAACTTATTGTGAGTTTTTGTCAAGGGGGATATAAAATAAAATCAGCAGAAGAATTGGTGGCAGAGGGATATGGTTGCTAATGGTTTTCTTATCTACAGTTATTAGAAAACTTTAAAGTGGACAAAAAAGTGTATAGTTTTGAGCGTTGTAAGACTGAATTTGAAATAATTAAATAATTTAACATGTAATTGTTAAATGTATTTCACTGAAATTTGAAACAGAAGAACAAGTAGAAAAAAATGTATGGACTAAAATAGTGTAACCAACATTTATATTTAGTATATAGATGGAACATGTGGGTGAAAGGACTGAAGTTTATACTTTTATAATCCTAAAGATAATTTTTATAAAATGATATACCACTAGTTTTATGTCACAAGAGAATTTGTCTAAAATGGATAAAGGCACTTCAAATTTCTATTGGAAATGTGAACATGAAAAAGGGACCTTTTATCATATTTGGAGGTGTAAAAATAACTGAAAAAACTTGGATTCAAATACACACTCTGATTCAGAGCATTTTAAAGATTAATATAAAATTGAAACCAGAGGTTTTTCTTTTGGGATGGATAGAAAAAAATCATGGAACTGTGTTTTTGTATATGATGACTGCAGTGGAATGATTGTATGCACAAAGATGGAATGATTTGGCATTACTCACAATGAAGGAATGGTTGTTGAAGATGACAAAACTATGGCTAAATTGACTTCTTCATTCAGAGAAAAGACAGTATCTATATTTATTGCTGACTGAAAACCCCTGATGGACTTTTTGGATAAAACAGAAAAAATTGAACTTAGGACTTTATAGTTTTGATGACTAGATAGGATTGATTATAAAAAGAACATTGTAACCATAGAATAAGGGGTAAATTTACAATTGTACTTTGCTTTGTAAAGCAGATCAGAAACCATTTCTTTGGCACTAAGTGCTTCTGACATTCAGAGAATAATCAGTCAATTTACACGTACACCCACACATGTTTAAATCACAGAATCTCAGCAAGCACTGCGCCACATTATCAATTCCCTACCCATTTCCTTTCCTGGCATAGCATCAAAGCAGAAACTGAATTATCTCTAGGTGTTAACCTGGCTACAGTGGGAGGAGACACTAAGGGAAAAAATTCTGCACACAAGATAAATGTCACATGTAGGAAATTGGGGAGACAAGAAAAGCCCACCAAGCCAAAAATACAGACAGGTACAGACCTTCTGCAGAAATGGTCTTCTTCAGGGTCACCTGAGTAGTGCAAATAGGTGTGGAACCTTCTTGGAATTGTTGAAAGGACTGTGCTGTAGGCTGGAGACAGATGATGTTGTCCTTTCAACAGTTCCAACAGTGACCCTGAGGACACAGATAAACCTCCAGGTGGCCTCAACGACTCTCTAAAAGAATGCAAATAACCAGTTGTCTGCAAGGAAAATAAATCCTTCCATTCCCCACTATCCAGTCAGAGCTGAAGAAGCTTCTTGGATGAGAAGCGAAATGTCTTCAAAGAAAAACAAAATCCAGTTGCCTTTGAAAAAGCAAAGTTGTCCTTCTCTGTGTTAGACACAAAGAATTCAACATGCATAGAATTATTTTTCATCTGAGTTTGCTTGACTAGCACTCAAACAGAATGGTAGATCCCAAGATTTGGACTACAACTGATATCCATCCCAATTTCAAGGAAGGAAAGATTACTGTAAAGAAAGGTACCAGCAAGGTGTTTTTTTTTACCTCTTGATGGCTCTTCCTTCTGCCAATTCAGATAAACTATCTGTGCTTTACATGGGTACATTACAAATTACATTTACATTACAAATTGAGAAAACAAAGAAAGGTAAAAAGATCTTAAGGAAAAGTTGAAAGAGTTGGCTACCTTTAGTATCTTCAAGAAGGAAATTTTAAAGGTTTCCATTGCCATTTTTAATATATTCAAATTGCTATCCTATAGAAAGTGGAGCAAATTTATTTCCTGTAGCCCCAGAAGGTAAAAATCAAATGAATCGATTCAAGTTGCAAGGGGAGGAAACAGACTTAAATTAAATTGTCATACAAGCAATTGGACAATGAAAGAGACATCTTGGAAGGCAATGGACTTTTTTTCTTAAGGAACTTTTTTAAGGAGAGGCAGCTGGCTACTTATTAAATGTAAAGGTTCCCCTCGCACATATGCGCTAGTTGTTCCCGACTCTAGGGGGTGGTGCTCATTTCCGTTTCAAAGCGGAAGAGCCAGCACTGTCCGAAGACGTCTCTGTGGTCATGTGGTCGGCATGACTAAATGCCAAAGGTGCACAGAATGCTGTTAACTTCCCACCAAAGGTGGTCTGCTATTTTTCTATTTGCATTTTTACATGCTTTTGAACTGCTATGTTGGCAGAAGCTGGGACAAATAACGGAAGCTCCTTCCATTATGCAGCGCTAGGGATTCGAACTGCCGACCTTTCTGATCGACAAGCTCAGCATTTTAGCCACTGAGCCACTGCGTCCCTGTTGGCTACATATTAGGGTGTATTAGATTAATTCGAGTTCTGTATGAGCTGAAGGCATATACAGGGGCATTTGCAGGGGTGAAATCCTACCGGTTCGGCCCGGTTCTATAGAGTAGGTTGCAAGCAGCTGGTGATGTCATAGAACCGGT
>JANHFT010004047.1:381865-396912 GCA_032467955.1 Pseudoxenodon macrops
TCGGCTCCAGAATTGAACAGGGGGCTTCCGGTTAGGACCTTTGTGGCTCTTTGAGTGTTTAAGGTTGCCGACCCCTGGATTAGATCCTGCTTTGCCCACAAGGACCAGGCCAAATACCCTCCTAATCCCTCCCTCCTTGCTTAGCTGTATTTTAACCAACCCATTCCCCCTTAAGCACCACCACTCAGGGAGGGGTTCAAATTCTGTCCCCTTCCCTTCCTTCCAATCCATCATAGCACCCACTTCCTCATGTCACGCCTTGATCCATGGCAGCTCGCTCATTTCTTCCACCGCTGAGCGGGTGGGCAATTCCTATCACGGCTCCGCTTATAAGTGAACCAGGGAAGGCCTCCAAATATATTCCTCCACCGGGAACGTGCCTTTTATTGCCTTTTTTATTACCATAATTAGTAAAGCATTCACTCAAGATACAAAACATTACTGTAAATAACCTATAAAGGCTTGGTGCTGTGATTAAAGACAGACAGCCACCTCCCAACATGTGCTCACTTGCTGTCCTGGAAAAAAGATAAAATAAAATTCAAGAGCCGCACTTCAACGGCAGAATATTTATTCAGCAAAGGCACTTCTGCGGCTGATTACTCAGAGGGTGTTCTAAGTGGCGCCTGGAGACGTCATGCCTCAGTCTTACCCTCCAAAATAACCCCAAATGTGGATTCTAAAAGGCCTCATTTAGCTGGTTAAGAGACTGGGCCTCGGATCTCTGAAAAGTACCTCAATCAGTCAATTAGAATAGAGCTGGAAGGGACCTTGGAGGTCTTCTAGTCCAACCCCCTGTTCAAGCAGGAGACCTTATACCAGTGTTGGCAAACCTTTTCAGCACCAAGTGCCGAAAAGGGAACCGCGCACATGCGTGTGCCGGAAACAGAAAGAGCAGTTGCCCAGTGCACATGCGCACACCGGGTGGCTGCTCTTCCGGTTTCCAGCGCACGCATGTGCACCTGCTACCTGGTTTTCCAATTTCTGGCACTCCCGCAGGTGTGGAGACCAGCTGGCCAGCGGCCGGGACCTGGAAGAGCAACAGGTGACAGCTCGCATGCCCGGAGAGATGGCTCTGCGTCCCACTTCTGACACATGTGCCATAGGTTTGCCATCACGGCCCTATACAATTTAAGACAAGTGGCTGTCCAGTCTCATCTTTAAAACCTCCAGTGACCAAGCACTCACAACCTCTGGAAGCAAGTTGTTCCACTGGTTAATTGTTCTCACTGTTAGGAAGTTTTTCCTTAATTCTAGGTTGCTTCTCTCCTTGATTAGTTTCCATCCATTGTTTCTTGTCCTGCCCTCTGGTGCTTTTGGAAAATAAGTTGATTCCCTCTTCTTTGTAACAGCCCCTCAAATACTGGAATACTGCTATTATTCACTTGTTGCTTGTAATGTACACTGAGAGCTTATGCACCAGAGACAAATTCCTTGTATGTATCCACTTGTCTAATAAAGAAATTATATTATATTCTGTTACTCCTGGTCCTTCTTTTTTCTAGACTAGCCATAGCCAATTCCTGCAATGAATTGAAAATTCAGGAATCCTTGCAGTGACACAAACATAACATATCTGATATATAATTGTACTAAGCCTTAAATCCATGAATGGTTTTAGTCCCCTCTCGGAAGAGATTGGAACTTCAGCAAAAAACCCTTGGAACAGCACAGTCAGCCTGACAAAACAAGAATCAAAGGCTGTTGGGAAAATATGATTGCACAAAGTATTTAATAAGGTACAGAAAGAGGGTCGCAGTTCATCTAAAATTAACCATCCACCCCTCTCCTAGAATGAAATATTCTGGGAAATATTGAAAAGGCAGAATATTATATTTCCCTGAATGAGACATGGAGAAACATGTGGTTTTTTTTGAGGCAGGAAGCAGACTCACTCTTAATAGCCCCCACCCTCCTCAATAGGCCACAGCACATGTCAGCACTTAAGCGATAAAGGGATAGCTAGGTCTATTCATAAGCAAATACCCTCACTCAAGATCCAACAAAGGTAAGATTAGCCCTTAGCCACAATAGGAATTTCCCAAAGCCCCTTCATTACATTACCCAGCAAGATTCAACCAAGCCTGGGACATAGACAGCCTAAAACGTTAGCTAAGAACCCTGCATAGTCCCCTGAGAGTCTGACAACCAATAGGATACATTTCTTGCACACCCTCCATATGGTCAGCTACCCAGAATTACACATGCTTGGTGGTTCTGCTTCACCATTAAATTATCCTTCCAAGCAGCCTCCATGTTTCCAGTGGCTTTCTCCCCACTTGGAACTGAACTCAAATGGACATTTCTTCCAACATCCTTAGAAAGGAACTCCAGTCAAGGAGCTACCACCAAAAAGATCCTCCTTCCCTATTTCCTCTTGATGTTGAGATACAACAGGATCTAAAAGAATAGTATAAACTACAGAGGCAGTTTAGAGAAGTGGCATACAAGTCCCTAAGTCCCTAAGTCTACTCTTACCACTATCAGTTCCAGAATTCGAAGAGTATGTGTTTATTTTCCCTGTGTAAATTTAGTTGTTATATCTTTGGTGCAGCATAGGCTCCTAAATTAAGATTTGTGATCTGCTTTCTTTTCTGTGGCATTCTGCAACAGATTCCCCCTAAAACTGTGTTTGCAATTTTAGCATCGCTCAGGGTTTTTTTTAAATTAAATTTCATACTCCAATGTAACTATTGGAGATTTCTTTTTACAATCTTATTCCTCTTAACGTTCAGTTTTAATTCTAATCGGAGATAATGATCCGATTCTAGCAAGAAGTAAGAGGAACCTTTCTAGTGACATGTTACCAAACAGAAAATTTATTTACTTTTTCACATTTTTCTTATATTTGCTAGTAAAGCAGCTAGACTGTGGAATCCCTACCAAACTGGATAGGAAAGAGCGCCAGGGTGTGCAAATTCGAAGAGCTTCTAGAAGCAGACATGTGAGATTTCCCATTTTCCAGGCTTGCCATTACAGACATGTTTGTATCAGAAGAATCAATATTTTGGATATTGTGACCACACACACACACACATGCCATTGTTTATTTTTATGTTACAACCGGCACGCTGAATTGGCTGCAGAAACAAAAACTGCAAACTCATTGTGCCAGATTGAAGCTTTGTGCATGTGTAATCCGGGTTTAACAACAATCAAGAGGAAAGGAAACTTGTCGTTAATTCAGAAACTTCTGCTACATTTTATGCCTTTCCATCGTGCACAATCACAGATATTTTCTATAGTTCAAAGGAGGGGGAGGGAGGAGAAAACAGCGAGTAGCCAGAATCAGTCTTACTTTTTTTTCCTGCCAAATGAAAATGGGGCCTCCAGTCTCTTGGCCTATTTCAAACCCTCAGAAGAAACTTTGTCTCATAAAATGCTACGGCTGCTGGGAGATTTCACTGCCCTGCCAATTGCACGGAGCGTAAATCTACGAAGCTCTGGACATTAACAGCCTGAGAACTCCATGCTCCCAAAGCACAAATTAACAACTTCCCATTTGGCCATCAGTGGCATCCCAGGGTGTGAGAGTGCTTAACAAGTGATTTGGGAGAAAAAAGTGAGGAAGCCAAGGGAATCCTACAAAGCGTAATTTACAGGCAGGCAGTTCCTCAGCAGGCAGGCAGAATGATCCTAGCCACGAATGTCTAGGGTACAACTTTATTTGTCCTTCTGAAGAAAAAGTACCTTCTCAGGAAAACGTACACCCTCCGTCTCTGGATGGAGATGGAAGGCAGAGTTGGAAAGAAAACGTTTTGGCCATTTTATAGTGGAGAACTAAAACAAATGCCCTCCAAAGACTATTAAATATTACCGAAAGACAATATAAACCTGTCAGAGCAGCTTCTCTTTTTCATACTCCCTGGAGAATTATATTCCACAACGGATACATCCTCTTGAGAGAGAGAAGGAGGAATACATGTATGAGGAAGACCCCAATACAATTATTATAATATAAGGTCCTGATTTTGGAATTAACTTCCTGATAGGTTGTAATTAGTGCTGAGCCAATTACAGGGGCAATTTGCCCAGCCCTAAATTTCTGCTTCTGTGCCTTCTATTTGCTATTTGTGTTTTTGTTACATAGTTTTGTGTGATGGAGTTCTAGCTGTTTTGTGTTTTTGAAGATGTGGGAATTGGGGAAGCAATGTGTTTACAAGATGGCAATTTTACGGAGGTTACCGCCAAGTTATTTTATTGAAATGGGCTTTAATTCATCGCTTCCCTTGCTTTGGGATTGTTTTTAATAAATGAAAAGTGATATACCTTTTATAAATTAAAAAAACCTTATTAGATGTAACACTACAAGCAGTGTGTGTGTGTGCGCGCGCACGCCTGCCTGTTGATTTATTGTAAAATAACAAGATTATTTGAAGAAACTAAAAAAGGATTCTAACTTGTAGCATTTTCATAGTGGGAACAATAAGAAATGGTTTTATCTCCAAATGAAGCACAGCTTGGTAATTAAGATGGCAGCTTCTTTTCACATATACAGATCAGCCCAATACTGTGTATATTGCTTGTGGGAGCAATCAATAGCTGGTTTCATCCCATTTGGTATCTATCTGCACACACAACAGCTACAATGGCTGCAAATTACAGTAGTTGAAGAGTCCACACATCTGGAGAACATCTGATTGGCTTTTTTTTTTTTTTGCACCTGTGTCTTATTGTTAGATTTTATGTGTCTACCATTTCAAAAGCCCAAATTTTTCCAAATGTGATTTGAGGACATTGGAAGTGAAAGTAAAAGAATGAAGGCAATTCCTCTTGAACTTTGCTTTTCTGGCAACCTCTATAGCAGGGGTCTGCAACCTTAAACACTCAAAGAGCCATTTAGACCCATTTCCCACAGAAAAGAAAACACCGGGAACCACAAAACCCTTTTGACATCTCTCTCTCTCTCTCCCTCACCCCCTCTCTCTGTATCTCTCTGTTTCTTCCCCACTTCTCAGGCCAGGCGAGGAGTGACTGGGAGGGTGAGGGACAAGGCCACTCAGTGGTGGGATCACCCGACAGGGAGCCACAACAGAGGGCCCAGAGCCGCATGTGGCTCTGGAGCCGCAGGTTGCTGACACCCGCTCTATAGGGATCACCCTCAAAGAGAAGCAGCTACATATGGAGACAACCCTAGGGGACACACTTTGAAGTAACATGGCAGCCCAGGAAATTCAGGAGATATTTTACTCATTCTAACATAATTTGGAAAGCATCCTTTTCAAATATTTTGCCTAGTCTTATTGCACATTTGGTTTACAATTCTCATTTTCACACATGTGTGCTGTTTCCAGATAGCTGTGCCTTTTCTCATTGTGTCTGCATAGGCCTGATTGCTTTCTGATATACTAGGATAGCGAGACAGCTTCAGCATGCAAAACAATCGTTAGAGCAAACAGAATACCGTAGGAAACAGTGACAGAATTCGACATTTTCTAAGCCCCCGATGCATGGGGTCCCTCAAGACCATCTGAGAGATCTGTAAAACCAAAATTATTTTTCAGCTACTGAAGAGATTTGCAAAAGTTTAATGCCATTGTATTCCGTATTATTTTTATTTGTTAAAAAAGGGGGTTTCGTGGAAAATATGTTGGGTCATATCTAAAGGGTTTAATATTGTTAATTTGAATGATTCAATAAATATTCTATAAATGCATGAGTTTTATTTTTAATAAAATTGATGTATGTACCGGTATATAAATATATAAATACTAATATAATGCATACAAGCAAAAGCTTTTTTTTTTGGTCCTAAATAATTTTTAAAAGAGAGATCAAGAAGTTTAAGAAACACTCCTCTAGGCTGACATGCTCGGTTCATCTAATAAATAAATTAATCCCAATCCTAAAACCGAACCTATAATGTCGTGCCCAAATACAAAATATGGTTTAGTGCAACAAACTGGTTCACACAACAGGTTAAAAATGGCTGAATCTCTGAGAAAACAGTCAATCTGATGTAATGATTAAGATGTTAGATTAAAAACCAAGAGACTCTGAATTTTAGTCCCACTGTAGCCAGGAAAGCCAGCTGGGTGAACTTGGGTCAATCACATTCTCTCTCAGTCCAAACCACCTCAAAAGGTTGTTGTTGTGGAAAAAATAGAAGGGAGTATCAGATATGTTTATTGCCTTGAGTTACTTATAAAGTAACAAGTGGAATAAAAATCTAATAAATAAGTAAATGTTGTGCACATTCTAATGTACTACGCAATTCCTTTCTAGCTGCGGAGGTAACCCAACTCATGGGATTTTTGCACCTCACAAGACACAGCAAAATACTAACAGCACAAAACAAGGCACTTTCAGCCTTAAAATAAAAGTGTTTGGGTTTTCATTTAACAATGATACAAACATGCCAAGCCATATATCTTTTTTTCTGTTGCATCCTTATGACACTGCCTTTCTCTTGGCCCCAACTCCTCGGTAAGCAGCCAACTGTTAAAGACAATTTAAAGAAAACTTTCCCCCCTTCTTCCAGCACCATCCAAAGACAAACTCAAGGTGAAGGAAGACCATTAGACTTTGTCAGCTATTATTTTGGAGGGAATGCCAGGTGACCAGCAGTGGAAAAGAGATAATAGAAGCAGGCTAGGGATCAGCAGTGGGATCAGCAAATTTCATGCCATTATAGTTTTCTGCTAACTCAAGGAGGGCAGAGAGCATGTTAAACAGAAGTGGGGAAAGGCCTCTACATGTCCAATTCTGTGGCCTTGAAGTGATAAAAAGGCTGGTGTTTTTTTTTCTGAAGAACTAATTTTATGATAATGGGTTGTTTTTTTTAAATAGTTCAGTGTTTTGATTTGTTTTTGGGTGGCTTTAAAGAAAATCAAATTTATTATGTTTATAGAATTTATAATAACATTACAGTCTGTAGACATAAAAACATCAAGAGTTGATTTCTCAATATGCAAAATTGAAATGTTCATTTTTTTTTCTTGGAAATTTGTTTATGTTTGACAAAGCTTTAAAAAGCTCCATGAAGTTTCTTTGCATTAGGAACCAAGTAGACCGGAGTATCAACCAGCACCCCATAAACCTTACTGACAGTTTTAGGGGAGACAGTAGCTAGCAGTCTTGAAAGAAGCTTCAAAAGGCTAAGAGCCCACACTATAAAACCAACAAGGCTATAGTTAAGCCATTTTAAAGAAGGATCATGTCACAAGATTATTTTGTAGAGCTACCAAGATCTGCAAGCAGCCTGTTCCTATCACAAGGCAGTATAAAACTGTCTATTAAAGAACTGGTGCCCGAATTGTCTTTTTTCCTTCTTCCCTTTTCCTTCTTCATCATCTCTCCATAAGTCGTAAACCTAAGAGCAGTAGTAAATTATTTCGGATATCCAAGAGTAAAAAAAAATCATAGCTTCCTAGCTATGGGTTGAATTGAACAAGAAATATAGTCGATGTGACTATTTTTTCCCTGAATAACTGCTGTACTCAGTAAACTCTCTACTATATCATATAGAGTGACTCTAAACAGAGTTCACCCAGAGGAAAGTTCAGCTAAGCTCAAGACAGCATGACTTACTCTATAACACAGGCAATCACCACCCATATTGTGGTTGGCTATGGATAATGGGAGTTTTATCCAGTAACTTTGCTGTAGCGTATTGATACCGCTGCTCCAAACCATATGATAGCACTTTGCCAAACTGGGATGATTCTTATATTCAGTCAGCAATTTCCCCATCTGGTTTCTTAGTATCTTTTCCTTAACCTTGATGGAAGAGTTTGGACTAATGCAAAAATGTGCAACAGTGACATCAAGGAGGAACAATAACAGTTCGTCTGCAAGGCATTTTGAGAAGGTATTTCAGCACATCTGAAGCATCCAGTAATCCAATTTAAAGAAGATGCCCAGCCATCAACTATCTACTTGTATCCCTGACAAAGAATTTCAATTTTCAGAGGCTATTTACTCCAAATTAATAGGTGCCCGAACAGATTTTCGTGTAAGACCCAAAGGCCGGACTTATAATCATGGGATGTATGTGTGTATAATAGTGTTGTGTCAAGATACTTTGCTCCACAAAGAAAGCCACCTTACGTTCTTCCCGTACCCAGATTTTTCAGCCCTCCCAATAGAGAAACAACTTTGCCAGCCACCAACAAAAGTAAGGCAACCGCTGAGAGAGCGGAAAGCAAAGATCGCCCTCCTGCTTCTCCTCCCTGCTGCCGCCCCTCGTTTCTCGGAACCGCCCGCCGCTCTTTCCCCCCTCTTTTCTCAGGGCCGTCTTCTACGGACACTCACCAGCAATCTCTGCCTCGGGCCATCTACGTACATTTCCTGGGCGGTGGCGGTGCCGCCGATGGCTGCTGGGAGTTGTAGTTTAAAAGAAAATAACAATTACGACCAGTTTGGGGAGTGGGTGGGTTGTCCTTTCTTCAAACTACAACTCCCGATAAGCTCTAGCGGAACAAAAAAAAAGAGAGCTTCCGATGTTTCTGGAGAACGTCATCTTTGCAGTGAATTAGACCTAGAGGGGCGGGTAGCATTAGACTGGGTGATCTTTGAATGTGCAAATAAAAAGCACGGCTTAAACATGTGCAGAGTATCTGTTCCATATTCTATTGATCTTTGAATGTGCAAATATAGAGCAGGGCTTAAACATGTGCAGAGTACCTGTATCATATTCTAGTCACTCTATTGATCTTTGAATATGCAAATAAAGAGCAGGGCTTTAACATGTGCAGAGTACCTGTTCCATATTCTAATCATTCCTGCATCATTGGTTTTTTTTTAATAAACTTATGTCCCACCATGATGTCCCCTTTCTTATTCATTCAGTTCCCCAAAAAACTGTTTTGGGGTCTTTCAAGATCAGATGACTTTTAAACAACAATCCTCCTTATCCATCCCTAACTGTGATGGTCTTTAATGTAAAACTATAATTTCCATACTGCACAGCATGCAAGCAGAGCCAATGAAGTTGTACTCAAGCATAGCTGGAAGATGATGCTGATACATAGAAAGCTGCTATTCTTGTAAACACTGTTTACTAAGTCTATGGGCTTTACTTCTGAGTAGCCCCATATTCTCTTACCATGTTTGTTGGCCATAAATTCTCAACTGAGTTCCATATACAGATTGCTTTAATTTCCCATGTCGGCGATGATAATAACAATAATGTCTTCATGCAGACTTAATCATTCTTAAGGGAGAGTTTTGAAATAAGATACCTCCAAGTCTTCTGACTATAGATGGTTCTGCTCTTTATCTGGATTGAGCTTGAGGAAATTAAACCAGCTTCTCATCTAATTCATTAATAACTACAGTAATGGAGTGTTCTTGTTTAGACTATAACCTTACATACATGCATAATCAACAATAAATGTGAAGAAGTCACATTGAGGATATGCGAGTTTACTCTCAAGTGAACATATGTAGGCTTCAGCTCTGCAGTCTGACACCATTCTTTTTATTCAGAATTCCTGCAGAGAACCATATGGTATTGCTGCTACATTTTATGCACATAAACTTGGATTCAATTCAGTAGTTTGACATCTGAACACTCGGGCTGCTTATGGATGCTGTATAGCTTTGTTTATATTTGCCTGTTTCTAAGCCTCTCCTTCTGCACATTCTTTGATAATGGCAATCTGATAAAGTTTGTGAAGAAAAAACACAGAAATCCCCTGTTGTTTGATTTCCCCCCCACTCCCATACACTGGTATTGATAGATTTCATTATTTTCATCAGTATCATCAGTATTTTTATCAGGGTATATTTATCATCCATAACTTAGAGAGTCCATTTCCTATAGTAGTGACATTCTGGTTATCTCTACACACTTTTGTTGGCATTAGTATGGAAATTGATTGCCACTGCCCTTTTTTTCAACTTCTCAGTCGAGCCTACAATCCTGATGTTCTCCCCTCCAAATATTATTCAGACCTGACCCAGTTTCATTTCCAAATCCAGACAAGATCAACTAACTCACTGTGTCTCAACCTGGTGCCTGGAAAATTATTATGGGTGGCTCCATGTTCATATGCTAACATAAAATAACTATTTTAAATGTATCAAAAATATGGAAAATCTCCAAATTGCACAGGAATTTGACATTGTCATCCAGACTCACAAACATTGGGGCTAGGAAAATTAATGAGATTTAGCAATCCTACAAGATTTTTGCAATCAAAAGAAATTAATCTTGATTTTGACTACTAAAGATGGTATGGAAAGAAATGCATGTGATAGGATGCCCAGCGACCCTATATTTTCAACCTTGGGCTTATGGTTCTCAAATACTTCCAGTAAAGATAGATACAGTGGTCCATGTAAAGGAAAAAGTTGGGAATCTCTGCAGTAACCATGAAAATAATCTGAATTCTGTACAGATTATTCAACTGAAATTGTAGAGGAAATGTTGATTAAGTACAAAATATGTGGCAAAGCCTCAGGATCAGCTTTTTTGAAAGAAAGAAA
Source organism: Pseudoxenodon macrops (assembly GCA_032467955.1). Lineage (NCBI taxonomy): Eukaryota > Metazoa > Chordata > Lepidosauria > Squamata > Pseudoxenodontidae > Pseudoxenodon > Pseudoxenodon macrops. Next base: position 392,297 of record JANHFT010004047.1, read on the forward strand.
GAAAGAAAGAAAGAAAGAAAGAAAGAAAGAAAGAAAGAAAGAAAGAAAGAAAGAAAGAAAGAAAGGAAATGAGCCACACATCTTGAGTCAAGAAATGGGGAAATATTGAATCTCTGCATTCCTGGACCTAATTGCTCCTTCCAACACTGGCTTTAACTTCACACATTGCAATAAATCATATTGTACTGTAACTGCCTTGTTTGGTTTCATGAAAATCCAGCCACTGTAGTTTGTAAAGTATGGTTTATTACATAGCATGTGTGAACACACAAATGTAGTTTATTCAGTAAACCATAGCTAAACAAGCCGTGACCTAATAGGATTGTTGTGGGAAACAAAGATATGTACTCTGCCTCAAACCCCTGAAGGAAAAGTGGATTAGAAATCAAGATTAAACAAACTATAATGTAGCACAGGGCTGTCAAAGTCGCGGTCAACGGACCGGATGCGTCACGCTCTGGCCACACCCATGCCCGGTTTAGCGAAGGGAAAAAAAGTGACGATATGTCACATGACGATGACGTGACGATGCGAGTTTGACACCCCTGATGTAGCATGATATATGGTTTCCGATTGTATTAATTTTGCTGTATATCAACTCACTTGTGATGTAGGGTTACTTTTTAGTTGCGAAGTGGATTAGTGGATCCAGTGGTTAAATCCTTTGGGGTCAAAATCCAACCCCATATATTTAACTATTTACATTTTATGTAATGAATGATTCTGCATCAATGTTGGTTACAGTTTATGCAAATATATAAGAAACGGTTGCAAAATCCAACTGTAGGAAAAATGATTAATATCCTATGCAAATAACGTCAATAGATTTGTTCAGGGACATACTTTCTGCTCTGAGTGAGGACTATGCAGTCAGTTCTCCAAACATTCTCTTCCCAGAGAAACTCCAGAGAATGGGAACATGTTGATCCATACCTACCACCTTCGTCTCTCTTGCATTCCTGAGAAATTCCCCACAACGCCTGATAATGAGCAGAAGCCACTGGCTCTCCCTACCGTTCCTGTCGACAGCCAGGCCTTATCAGTTCTGTGTTGTAACAGACTCCGACTCTCCCCACCCACTGGCCATTGTGTGTGGGTTGCCTGCCACAAGTGGGTGTTTAAAGGATCAGAGCTGCCACTCACTCTGAGACGCAAATATTTTGAAGGGGCAGATACCCTCTTGGCCTCCGGAGAGCAGCTTCTCCTAATCTGGGACGGCCCAAGGTAATGACAGCTCCGGTGAGCAGAAGTTCATCTGCTGGGCTCCCAATGGTTCAACAGATGCTTTGCCTGTTAGACTGCCTCTGGAGCATTGCTGTCTTGGGTTAATAGTGCTTATTCAGGGACAGCAGCATTGGGAAAGGTCTCTGCTTGAGACCTTGGGATGCTGCCCAGCCCTCCTTTATCTATTCTCCCATAGACCTTGGGCTTCAGTTCTCATCGTTCACAGCCAGCAAGGCCAATCCATTTTGTGTTATGGGTCCAATTCATCTGGAGGACATCAACTTAGGGAGGAGTGGAATACTAACCACATAGGACCAATGGGCTGATTTGCTCATTTAAAAAACAATCATCTGGTTTTGAAACAAAATATGTTTAGCTCTTCTATTCTACTGTACTTCTTTATTCTAGGTTTAGGAACTGAATCCAGTGTAGTGTTTAAACTGCCTTTTATATTTGCTTTGGTGATTTGGATGCTGTTAAAGGGAAAGGAGAAAGCTGACCCCCCTTCTGCAAAACTCAGATTTTCTGTTTTTCTGTCCAGGGGGAGACAGGGAGCTGGTTTTCCATTTCTCCCTCAAAGAAGTATGTGCCCATCAAAATTAGGAGTCTGTCATTCTAGAGAGATGCCTGCCTGCATTTCATTACATTTCCTCCATAGCATTCTTCATTTTGGAGTTACTATTCTTTAGACCTCTTTTTAGATTCATGCAACACTATTTCATTTCTACGTGAGGGGAAAAAACAGCTTGCAATCATTTCTTCTAACTTCTCTATCTGATTTCAGAATTCAGTCTGCATGAAAGATTTTGAAGTTTGATAGAAAGATTTGATTTTAGAAGTCAACTGACACCATAAAATAGACCGCTGGCTTTGAATTGGTGTGATATGTGAACCCAGACTATTGTGTGGCTTTTCTAACAAATTGTGGTTTAGCATATTGTACCAAATCTGCCAATGTTAAGTTCCCAATTTAATTGAACTGCATAAATGAAAGCAATCGTCTGATATGATGATGATATGAGTATGTATATAGCTAAAGTCCAGGAACTACGGTAGCCAAAGACATGTAAAGTGTGACTAAACTATCATCTCATCCATTTTCATCTCTCTAATGCCACCTTCTACCTTGACTGGTTACTCGCAATACAGCGTCAAGCGTGTGTTAAACCACCAGCAAAGCTCTCTTGCTGTCACTCACTGCTGCCCCCCCCAAGTCCTTTTAAATAAATCCCACATCTCTTGCTCTCTCCAGCAATTCCCAGAAACATCAGGAGGAAATGACAGGGTGAAAGTTCAACTACCCAATGGTTATAAATGAACTGCTTCCACAGATCAATACAGCATCCTGAAAGCAGCTGACGCCAATCCAGTTCTGCAGGGAAAGACTGAACCACTGACTGATATATGGGCAAGGCGTTGGATCTGCCTAGAGGATTTAAGCTGCTCTCTTTGCAATATAAGGAACTAATCCAATGCTGACCACCCTCACAGAGTTGTTGTAAGGATTTGAAGCTAATGCATGACCGGTGCTTTAAGCGGCTGTGTAAATGCAGTGTTGGGGTGAAGGAATCTAGATTAACAAGCAGGTTTACCTCATTCATGTCACCTGGCCATAATCAGATTAAAGCTGTCTCCCAAAATGTGTATCCGGCAAGGCTGAGAGAATAAACTATGATGTAACCTGTGGCCATTTTCCATGCTAGCAGCTTTGATGAGAATCTGAACCTAGCAACAGTTGGGATATATGGGAGAACAATGTTCTACCCTCCTGCTCAGAAAGACTTCATAAGGTTATCATTCTTGATAACCTTTGTGAGAGTTTAAAAAAACAACGACTGAGCCGTGGTAAAGGTTGTTTGCAAGGCTACAGTAAGTGCCATTATGATGATGTCACCCTTCTTCAAGTCAGTGCCCTACTGATGTGGTGGGGTATCATGGAATTATCACCTGTAGCCATGCTGACTATGGGGAGTAAAGTCCATTTCAGTAGGACAGTGGCAGGTTGAGAAAGATGTTTGTGTGAACTAGGCAAATCTTGGCTCGCTTTTGCACATGAAGAGACAGAATGGATCTCAGTCGACCCTGGTTTGGATTATTCAATCACTCTCCAAGCAGATGCACAGTGAGGAAACCCCTATTTGAGAAAACTTCCTGTTGCTTCTCAGCATGTGCGCATTGCCATTCTTCCAATTGGAAAACATGCACGAAGCAAGAACTCAGTAGAAACATAGGGAGCGGGGGAGGGGAACGGCTCCATTGAATGTGGGCAGTTTTCATAATTGCACACTCTAATAGTAAACGTGTTAGTGCAGGTAAAACTGAAATTAAAATACTGGGTTTCCTAGCTCCTAGAAATTTGGGAAGGGTTACTGTAAGCCCACGTAATTGTCACACTAATCTGGTCCTGGAAATTGACTTTAATCAACAATCAGATGGCAACTGGAGTACTACATTTACTTAGCTTGGCATTACACAACACATCAAACCATAATATACTTTGCTGTGGTTAATTTTAATGTGTGAAATTACCCTATTTTGTTTTCTGGGGAATTTTTTTTTTTAAACAGACCACAGTTGCTAGTGAACTACATGAACCCTGATTTCAAGTTAAACGAAAAAACAATGCTTCCTGCCTCCATGTCTTCCAATGTTCTCAAAGTACATCCTTTTCCTTCCTTTCTTTATCAACTGACCAGGCAAATGTCCAATTTTGGGTGACAAAATTTGGCAGGAATTCTCCTGAAAATGCTGTCTTGAAGACAGCTAACCAACTCTACCCCATCCATAGCAATGCTCATTGGTACCAATAAAGGAGAATATTTGTAGCTCAAGGTTGAAATGAGGGGTCCTTGATGCTCTCTGAGCTAAGCTGTTTGGTTTTTTTTGCAGATCTTTCATTAGCCAAATTAGGTAACATTGTCAGTGCTAGTGATCAGTCCTACCATTGATGATGTTACCTACCTCAGGTAATGAAATGTCTGCAAGAAAACAACCAGGTTCAGAGAACTCCAAGGATCCCTCATAATGGCTTTTGGTAATGGTGCTTTTCCCACAAAAGGCTGCACTAACAAGTTTTTTTTCAAACTTATGGCTTTTGGAACAAATTTGCCTCCTCTCAAAGCCCCACAATATGTTCAAAGACCATGTTGTTGGATATGATAGGATCCAATACAATTGGAAGGCAGCCAGGTTGGAAACAGCCAGTAAATAGGCAATTGTTTTAAAAAGTATTTGAACGAAGTTTGATGACCTCATGGATAAATCCATATAATGTTCTTGGCAATATTATGGAAGTAGAATAGAATAATAGAATATAATTCTTTATTGGCCAAGTGTGATTGGACACACAAAGAATTTGTCTTTGGTGCATGTGCTCTCAGTGTACATAAAAA
>JANHFT010004047.1:404610-414881 GCA_032467955.1 Pseudoxenodon macrops
GTGTACAAGTCTTCAATGGAAGGCAAGTTGGCAGTAATTATTTTTTCTGCAGTTCTGATTATTCTCTGAAGTCTGAAACTGTCTTGTTAGGTTGCAGAACCAAACCAGACAGTTATGGAGGTGCAGATGACAGACTCAATAATAAGAGAAAAATAAGAAGGGAGATAACGAGTCACCCTGGAAATTGACAAGCCCTTATTTTGCATTTTCAACCGCTAACTCTGTCTTCCACTACTTTATTATTTTTTCTATAAACATTATAATATTTTTACTGGCACCAGTTGTCACACAGATTACCCAATTGCCTGGTAATGAATCAAAGGCCTTTTTGTAATCAATCCAGACCATATCCTATATAGGTTTATCAGCTTTTGCAATTCTCCAAAACCATTTTATCAATCAGAAGTTGATCTTTTGAACATCCATTTTTCTTTTTATTTCCTTTTTATTTCTGTTCTAATATTTAGATATGGTTTTTTTTCTAGTTACTTCTACATTTTTGGAGAAGGACCAATGTGCACCTTAATCCAATATATGGACTATTGCAGGTGGTTCCAGATATACTATATATTTTGGCATAGTTCTGCATGATGCAATTTATTTCCTTATTTATATTATTTATTCAACCACCCATCTCACACAAGTGACTCTGGGCAGAATATAAGAATAAAACAAGCATAACTCTCATTCCCAGCCCCCGGTGCTCGAGGATAAACTGTTAACCCCACCTCCATCAATAGTAGCAGAGCTCATTTCTCACTGATTTAAATGCCCGGGGAACCAGCCAGGTCTTCAATGCCTTCTAAAAGGCTAAAAGGGTTGGGGCCATCCATATATATTTAATATTATTGTATAATCTTATAATTTATTATTCCAATAAATTGCAAACATGATTTCAGAGAAATGATAGGGATCAGCAATGGGGATAACAAATTATATACAAGTCTAATTTTTTGGTCACTTTTGGATTTTGGCCAATCTACTCAAGGATGATTGGAGAACACTTCAACTCAACAATATGGAAAGGCCCAGAATCCAATTCTGCTAGCTTTTGGTGAGATACATCTGAGAAGTATCTCACCAAAGTATCTCACCAAAGTAGGGTATGTACCAACTAACTCTTTTCTGAGTCAAAACCACAGGATCTTGAAGATCTTTCAAGTGACAGAAGAAGTAGAGGAGGCAGGTTTTAAAAAATAAGGACTTCCAACCATGCTTCTTATAGAAAATACCAGTATATTGTATAGACTGTGAAGGATGTGTGTGTTTTATTTTTATAGCTATAATGTGCACTGAAGATGGCATTTAATTTCGTTGTATAAGGTGCAATGACAATAAAGTAAAACTAAATGGAAATTTAGTTTAAAGGTAGCTTGTCCAAGGCATCTTGAGGCTTTCAACAAAATGATGAAAGCAGCATTGAAGCGTTGGACTACAAATATCCAAAAATGAAAGTGCATGAACTTGCTATCATTTTCCTCATCTCAACAAGACCTTAGAAGAAAGTGTAAGTCATTCAGGTCTTGCTTCCCTGATTGTTCTACTCTCAGAACTCTTCAGAACTACCCTGTGAAACAAAGGATGAAAGGATAGCTTTCCTTTATTAAGCCTTTTATTGTCTCCCTCTTTCCATCTGACTGAACTGCCTCAAGAGAGGTTCAACCTGAGAGCTACTTTGGAAGATTTAGTTGCAATTGCTTCCAAGTTAAATGGAAAGAGGATCTCCGGAAGAAAAGGCTTTTCTATTTGGAAATCAAGCATTGTGCTGTTTGGTTGAGAGGATGACTCTCAAATCAATTGGAGACATCTAGATGACACAGTTTTATTTAAAATAGAAAAGAGGGGGCTGTGATGGAAGAAGAGTATGGAAGAATAGATAAAATGGACAGAGAAGCTGTTTGCTATTGTGTATTGCATTCCACTGGAGATAAATTGCCAAGGGTTTGTGATGACACTGGTGGGATCAAAGCCAATGCTGCAATGAATTTGAAGGCATTTGGAACGCCAAGGCTTCAGGCTATATACTCTGCTCTAGTGCATTTGTACAGGTAGTCCTCAACTTATGACCAGTTGCTTAACAGCCATTCAAAATTACAACAATCCCTAGAAAAAGTTACTTATGACCCAGATTCAAAGTTCTGACAGCCAGGGCTCCTCTGTGGTCCCATGACCACATTTTGGGCACTTGGCAGCTGGCCCTCATTTACAGTCATTTGCCTCATCCTGTGGTCACATGACCTCAATTTACAATGTGTTCGCTTCCAGTTTCCAACCCCCCCAAAAAAATCCCCATAGTGAATAATGGATTCACTTAACAACAATGGTGTTCGCTTTTTGACTACCGCATTTGGTGAACAACTGCTGCAAAAGTCATGTAATGACTTGCTTAATGACTTACAGCCATAATTGCAGGCACAACTACAATTATAAGTTGAGGACTACCTGTAATATATACCTTGACTTGCCTTTCCTTATGAAAATTGCCTCAGGATGGGAAGTTTAAAACAGAAGAAAAATGGTGACCAAGTTTTTATTCCTCTTCAGCTATGGAAACTAACTAGGTGTCTTTGGGCCAGTCAATCTCTCAGCCCAACCTACATTTTGTTTCCAGGTTTTGTGTGGAAATGTTGGAGGAAAGACTTCTATGTACTGTATGCTGCCTTGAGCTCCTGAATGAAATGTGGGATACAAATCAAATCTTCAGACTAATAAATAAATGGCAAGGAAGGCAACTTCTAAATTCCCCCACTACAGCAGCTATCAGTTGAAGAAAAACTGCTTCAACCCATGCCTATTTGCACCCCCAGAGTACACTGGTTTCTCTATAAGGCTTATATTATGCTGCAGGGATCTCCCATCTTCAATGCCATCTTTGTTTTGCCTGAAAACTGCCTTACTTGTGCAATCCAGATTGGTCTTCTTGCCTGTTACAATTTCTCTGTGTGTGTGTCCCACATCCATATTGACAAATTGGGAATTATTTGAATTGTGGCCTACATTTAAGCCTACATGCTTAAATGACACTTCACTCTGATGCTCTTCTGAGAACTGCGTCATGTCTGATAGGATGGCCCGTTTTGGGCTAGCAGGCCTCCCTGAAGCCTCCCGGGACTAAAAACAGGTGGGGGGAGCGTTGCATTCCCCTTACACCCCATTTTTTGTCCCAGAGGCTTCAGGGATCCTTGATCTCCCCAATTAATTTCCCCAGCATGCACTAGTTTCCTCCTGGATTCCTCCCTCCCGTGCCTTCTCCGATCTTCCCACTTTCTTTTGCCAGCACAGCACGTGGAAATGCCCCACCCCCCACACATGCATGGCAGAGACCCAAAGACCAGCTGGTCGGCAGGAGGCGAGTACGCATGGGCAGAAGAGCTGGGCTGGGATGATGGTTGGCATGCCTACAGAGAGGGCTCTGTGTGCCACCTGTGGCAAGCGTGCCATAGGTTCGTCATTATGACTATAAGTGTTAATGGAACATCTCTCCATTTGCTATTGCTTTGGCCACATAGATTCATTATTGTTTTCCCGTCAGCCCATTCTCCTCCTCTTGTGGCACAAGCCTCTCCAGGCTCTTTGGAGATGTAACTGGATTTCTCAGTCCAGATTCTTTCTCAATGGGTCCACAAAGGTTGGACCACAGGTGCAAGATTGCTCTATACAAGGAGGCCCAGGAAAATATTGGTAAGCTGTCTCAGCAAGGAGACACCTTTCCTTAATCACCACCTAGAGCCCAGAAAGAAAAGTGGTCGGTTAGGAGTAGAAAGGATGCAGATTGAGAGAGCAACCAGGCTACTCTTTTTTCCACTCCTTCTTCTCCCTCTCCCTTAGCTCATCCTCTCATCTATTCTATCTTCCTGTTCGCCAGACCAAGTAGACCAGGCCAGGAAATAAACTCCACAAGCCTTGCTCAGTTATGCATGCCATAGTCATTTCCCATCTTGACTACTGCAATGGTCTACACGGGGCCGCCCTTTCAACGTATCCAGAAGTTTCAGTTGGTTCAAAATGTAGCAGCCTGCATAGTTTTGTGCAAGTCAAGGTTTACACATGTTATCTTGCAGGAACTGCATGGGTTGCCTATTTGCTTCCTGATCCAATTTAAGGTGCTGCTTATCACCATGAAAGCCCTACATGGCTTGAGGCCAGATTATTTGAAAGACGATATTTTCCCAACTACATCTACCAGGGGTGGGTTCTACCTTACCTCGCCAACGGTTTGCTGCCTCCCGCGCTGCGGGAGCACAGTACAAAAAATTACAACCCCCCCCAAAAAAGGCCAAGAACAAGATGGCGACGCATGCGCAGTGCTGGAAACTCGACTTCTGCGCATGCGCAGAAGAAGAAAAAACCAGAAAAAAGTCAAGAAACATTTTTTTCCCCAAAAAAAAAAGCAAAAAAAAAAGATGGCGGCACCCACAGACCAGAACTGGCTCCATGACGTCACCAGCGGCTTACTACCTACTCTATAGAACCGGTCCAAACCGGTAGGAACCCACCTCTGACATCTATCCATACCAGGGGTGGGTTGTGGATTGTTTTGCTGCCAGTTTGCTCAGGGTTGCGTCTCGCACACGCAAAGTGCGCGAGTGCGAGCAGCAATCAAAAAATAGTTTCGCAGAAGCAAAATCCAAAATGGTGGCGCCCACGGAGATACCAAAGGAACTGGCTCCGTGACATCATCGCCGAGTTACTACCGGTTCTAAAGAACAAGAGTTGAACCGGTAGGAACCCACCTCTGACCCATACCTTACCCAGGAGGATATTTATTTATTTATTAGAAAAATAATATTGCCACTTACTCACACATGGCAACTCAAGGCAGCTTACAGGGGTATAAAAACATCATATATAAAAAATTAAGGAGGTCCATCTATTGGGACCAACATGAAGGGACTTCTCCATGGGTGGGCAACAAAATTTTTAGCAAGGGGTTCTCTGCCCGGTTGCTGGGGGGGCATGGCCATGGTGGGCATGGCCTAGTCGGCCTCCTGCACCATGGCGATAGGGGGTATTTTTGCCCTCCCTAGGCTCCAGAGGCTTTCCTCGAGGGCAAAAATGTCCTCCCGAGGCTCTGGAGGCCCTCTTTCCAGCCTTCTCAAATTTCCAGTAGGCCCGTTTTTCACCCTCCAGGTGGGCCCTGCACTTACCTGCACCCAAAACGGGCCATGTGGGGACTCCTGGGAGGGGCAGAGTGGGGTAGGCAGAGCCAGCCAGGAGTGGGATTTGGGGCTTCTCCAAACTGCACAGAATCCAGCCCACCCCTGCGTCCATCTATTGGGACCAAGATAAAGTGACTTCTCCTTGGTGGCTCCCTCCCTTTGGAACATCCGTGCAGAGATAAGACTGGCCTTTGCCTTTTAAAAGGCCCTGAAAAATAATTTTGCCAGCAGGTCTGGGGATCCCAGGGTGATTTGGAGCCCATCAAGTGGTTTGTTTGTTATCACCTGGGGGGGTTAAGGGTTTTGTATTTGGGGGTCTCTGTAAGCTGCCCAGACTCATCATATGTGTGTTGGGCAGCCATATAAATTTTCTTAAATAAATACATTTCTAAACCCACTTATATTGGGAGTGGCTGTAATAACAGTGTCTTGCAACCGATTGTGCTGTATCTCTTCTCCTTTCTCGGACTCCTGTGAATTAGGGAGATGTTTGGGTCTCTTCTGCATGCGTTCTGTCAAGTTGTGGAGTTATGGTATGTTTTTCCCCTCATCACTTTGGTAACGGAGCCCGCATGAGTCAGTTAAGGTCCTCTTCTGTACTTTCTATGCCCCCCCAGAACTTTTGCAAGAACTCTGTCACCAAACATCCAGGATATGGAGCAGTGGTGAAATCTACTTATCTTCCCTACCGGTTCGGAAGACCACGGGCCGCGCGCCACGTCTTCACTCGTGCGTGCCACATTGGGTACGAGTTCTCACCCTCTGCTCATGCGCAGAAGGCTTTGCACATGCGTAGAGGGTAAAAACACCCAGAAGTTACAGCGTTTGGGCGGAGCCTCATGGTTATGGCACTACCGGTTCTCCGAACCAGCCTCCACAGCTGTTACCAGTTCATCTAAACCGGGACATACCGGTAGGATTTCATGACTGGTGTGGAGGCCCAAAGTATACAATTCAGTTAGATTGATGAATCTATTAGATTCCACCACCATAATGCCACAAAGTAGGGTCACCTGGAGTATTCTTCTAGATCAGTGTATGAACTTTCACATGATTAAAAAAAAAGAAAGGCTTTCATCATATGCATCCATTCATTTGGTGAACCTTTGAAAGTACAATGGCCCTGAAAAAAGTGACTTACAACTGGCCCTCGCTCTTACGACCATTGCGGTATCCCCAGTCACATGATCAAAATCCGGGTGCTTGGTAACCAGCATGTACTGGTTACAATGGTTGCAGAGTCCAGGGTCATGTGATTGTCATTTGCAACCTTCCAACAAGTAAACTTCCTCTTATTGTCCACATGGTTCACTTTAACTGCAGTGTTTTGATTAACAGTCATCCCAAAGAAGTTGTAAAATCAGGTGTCACTCACTTTAGCAATCACCTTGCTTAGCAATGGAAATTCTGGTCCCAATTGTGGTTGCAACTCAAAACATTCAACCCATATTGAGTTCCGTTGAATTTCAGATACCTTTCTCCTAAGTAGATATGGACAGGTTGCTTCCCTAATAATACTGAATCGCTGTTTAGATCAGAGGTGGGTTTCAACAGATTCTGACCAGTTCTGGAGAACCAGTAGCGGAAATTTTGAGTATTTCAGAGAACCGGTAAATACCACCTCTGACTGGTCCTGCCCCCATCTATTCTCTGCCTCCTGAGTCCCAGCTGATCGGGAGAGAATGGGGATTTTGCAGTAACCTTCCCCTGGAGTGAGGTGGTAATGGAGATTTTACAGTATCATTCCCCTGCCACAAAACCAAGCCAAGCCCACAGAACCAGTAGTAAAAAAAATTGAAACCCACCACTGCTTTAGTTTCTATCACAGTGGTATCTTTTCCATGCCTGCAAGTATTTTAAATCTGAGGTGATTTCAAATGCGCCATTTAAAAAAAAAAAAGGAATGCTATGCCAGCACAGTTCTTTGCAGCCCTCATGTGGGCAAAATATCTTCTAAAGCAAGATGCAGACTTTCTTTCCTAGTTCTATATTTAAAGAAAAATGTATTTCTACACATTCAGAAAAAGAAAATTAGAATGGTGTGATTTTGTATTAATCCTGCATACCTTCTTTTCAGTTCTATCTCTGTAGAACAGGGGTGTCAAAGTGGCGGCCTGCAGGCCAGATGCATCACGCACAGGCCACGCCCACCCCAGATCTGCGAATGGGGAAAATGTCGCAAAATGTCACATGAGGGCAACGTGACTCAGTGAGTTTGACACACTCACGTGCTATAGAAAGACATAATCCTAAACAATTTTACCTACAGCCCAAGAGCATTTTACACAATCCCTAACCCTGGTTGACCACAGTAACTTCGCCTAACCTGGTGCTTTCCAGCTGGGTTGGATGGCAACTTCTATCTCTCTCATCCAACTTTCGTTATATGGTGGTGAAACAGAGGTGGGTTCCGGATCTTCTTATTGCAGGTTCACTCAGGGACGCGCTGCGGCTGCGCTTTGCACGTGCATGCATGCACAGTACTTTAAAAAAGCTTCTGCGCATGCACAGAAGCAAAAAACAAGATGGCGTCGCCTATGGCTCCGCTGAGAGAACCAGCTCGGGGGCGTGGCAGGCCCAGGTCACTAACGGCTCCAGCGAACCAGGCTGCCAAATTACTAACGGTTCCATAGAACCGGACAGAACTGGTAGGAATCCACCTCTGTGGTGAAAGGGTGAGATATCCACAACTGGCAAGCATTGGATGGAGAAGATTGCCTAATGGCCATTTTCTGCAGTACATATAATATATAAATATCTGTACAGGTAGCCTACTTACAACAGTTCCTTTAGTGACCATTCAAAGTTAAAATAGCTCTGAAAAAAGTGACATATGACCATTTTTCACAACTACAACCACTGCAGCATCCCCATGGTCACAAGATCAAAATTCAGACCTTTGTCAACTGTTTCATATTTATGACGGTTGCAGTGTCCTGGGGTCATGTGATCCCTTTTTGTGACCTTCTGACAAGCAAAGTCAATGGGGAAGCCAGATTCACTTAACAACCATGTAACTAACTTAACTGCAGTGATTCACTTAACAACTGTGGCAAGAAAAGTCGTAAAATGCGGCAAAACTCAGTTTAACAATTGTCTCACTTAGCAACAGAAATTTTTGGCTCAATTGTAAGTTGAGGACTACCTGTACTTCAAATGATATTATTTCCTATTGAGGACAAAATGTTTTACCATATATATTTTTATTTGTTTATTTATACAGATAGTTCCTATGCTACTTCAATTAACTGAATTGAGCAACTGTATTTATTTATTATAAATGTATTTCAGCCCAGATCACCTTACAGGGTTGTTGTGGTGGGGAAACAAGGACGAAGAAAGAATATTATATATGTTCATTATCTTGAGTTGTAAAAATAATAAAGATAGGATAAAAATAAATAATTTCATACAATATAAATAGAATAAAATGGATTAAAATACAAAGTACATAAGCAATTTATAATTTTGTATATGGATTTCCCTTCTCATACAGACATATCCATCAGGGTTGGATGTTTGTTAAATAAAAACGCTTTTTTACTATTTCCAATGAGGAATAAATAGGCTTTATGTGAATATGGGAGTTACTGTCAGTGTAAAATGTTGTATCAAAAAGGTGACATTCAGAAGGCACGAAGAAGTATCACTAAAATTCATGATCAGGCCATTTACTAAGAGATAATCCCTTATATCAAGGCTTGATTTCTTTTTTTAAAAGGGAGGGGGTGAGAGGAGGAATTGACCCAGTTTATGGATTAGTTTTTCAATAAACTGCACTCAATTTGCACAATTCCAATTTCCACATTTACATATCGTTCACTGAAGCCTTTCTAAAATGCACGCTGTGGGCATTTCTAGATATTTCACCCTACATTATTACATTTTAAATAGTAAACGAACTGTTTAATGAATTTTAAATAGAAGCTCAATGGGCTCATCTATTCTCAAGCCAGGCCTAGCGTTAGCAATCTCTCTGATGCGCTTCCATTTGCAGGCAGGAAATGAAAGCTGTGTGTGGGTTCAGCCTTCCCTCAATTTGGCGACCTCCAGATAAGTTGGATCACAAGTCCCTTTCTCCTCCACCGCCATGCACTTGATGTCTGAGGATCAAAGAGCATCCTCATCCTCAGCATACTCATAATTCTCTGCCAATCCACACCTACATAAACAGCAGTAGGTACCCCACAGGAGGAAATGGCTCACTGAACAGGAGGTACCACGCAGGAATTTTATGTGAAATGCTACTGATGCATCAGATGGGGGGGGGGGAAGGGGAGGTTTCGCAAGCGCATGACGTCACGCTAGAAACAGGGAGGCTCCACTGAAAAATAGTCCAGGAATAGGCACAAAGATGCTCTTTAGCATCTTAAGCACATCATTTCCATGCATCCGGAATTTTTCCAGGGCACGTCTAACCTGGAAGGATCCAGGCTTGCCGTTTTTAATCACACTAAAGCATCCCTCCCCCTCTACAAAATGCACGCATCGTGACTCTCGGGTTGGTTGGCTTTTACGACCATTCACACGTTCCTAGTCCCTCTCCGTAAGCCGGGGACCCTCTCTTGCCACCTTTCGCAACCTCGAATTTTATTTTTTATTTTTTATTACTGCTGCCCGAATATGCAGGCGCTTTCCAAAAGCAGCAGCAGCGCCGCCGCTTTTGTGTGTGTGCACTCTGCAAAACCAGGGCGGCACGCCTTCTCCAATACGCCCTTCAGAGCATCTCCCACCCACCCAAAAAAACAACCACCCCTGCGCCGCTCGCCTTCCCGTCCTCCTCGCGTCATCGTCTCCCCCAGGGCCGTAACGAGAGATATTAACCGCGCCGGCGGAGGAGACAGCCAGCGCAGCGCCTGGCGCTCTCAGCAAATCAAAGGCCCATTCAGTGGCATGATGGATAGGCCTGCCCTCGTGGTGAACCCGCACTTTAATACAGAGGAAGTTATGAAAGCGCGATCCATCAGCGGCAGCCGCTTGCTCGGCTCCTCTCCGCTTGCCCGACTCGTTCGCCGGCGGCTCAGGAACAGCCCTGAAAGATCCACCGCTTTGCTTGAGAGCCGTGCTCCCCTCCCAATCGCTTGCACCTCCTATTGTGATCTTCTACTATGC
>JANHFT010004047.1:457883-469482 GCA_032467955.1 Pseudoxenodon macrops
GGTAGGTGGGGGGGGAGAGAGACTAAATATATGGATTAGGCTGGATAGAAGGAAGAACTGGCAGGGAATGGGAGAGGAGAAAATGACATTGGAATGTGGCAAGATCACCAAAGACAGACAAGTTGGTTCCCCCTGTAAGATAAACATATTCTATTATCCCTTCCATGGAGGGTTAGGAGGAGGACAAGCCCACCCATCTCCCATTCTCCTAAAGCCAGTGGGATGCATACAAACTAACCCTTATTTCAGCAAAGATGGATAGATAGATCAATGTCATAGAGGTCCACTGGCAAGTTTCTAGTGGACCATGCAGTGTGGTATCTAGCTGAGATTCCTATCAAGAGTTCTAGACAAATCCAAGCTTGTTCTAATCCAACAAGGGATTTTTTTTTTATCCCAGAGACAGTGCTCAGAAATCTTAAAAATTGGTGTTCACTCCTATGGAATGCTTTGTAAATATTAAACACAATGGGCTATATCCAAGGGTGCTTTGCCTTTTATTTGTAAAAGGAGGGGCACCCCATTTTACCAACTAAATATACATACAAAATTTGCACACACACACACACAAACAAATGTCCTCTCCCTCAAAAAGTTGTTGCTGAAATATACAGAATTGTCTGGAGCAATACGAGTGCCTTTTTTGTGCAAACGTAAATGTTTTATCTTAGTTCAAAGCTTCTCTTCTAAAAGTTTTATTTTTAAGAACGTAGACAGGGCAAGACTAAATTCAAGCTCTCTCCAACCCCCTACTTCCTTTCTCCGAGATATTTTGTGTGGAGATGCTCTAGGCCTTTGCCCTCCCCAAAAGTCTAGGAGAGATTATGTTAGTCTGCATGCATGCTCATCAAACCAGCAGCATCAAGTGAACGAACCATGAGAGATCAAATGCCACATTTCATAGCAACTCCTCAGTTCATTTCACATTGTGTGTATGTGTTTTTTAATTAAGAAAGTTCACATATTCATAAGTGACTTCACAAGTGTCAAGTGATAAACGCCCTGCCAGAGAGATGGGAGAAATCGGGAAAGAGGTTAAGAATTGGGTCCAGCAGGGTTATTCCACTAATAGAAGGAACAATGATATCAAATCGAATCCTTCCTCGTGTCTGTCTCTAAACAGCGACTTAATTTGGGAAATAGCAGATTTGAGTCAATGAATAGAATCCTAGAGGGATTATGAAGAGAAGATCCCTTTGAAAGTAGAGCCTCACTCCTATTATTGTAGATGGGATTTAGCAGCTAATTTCTGAGTATTCATTCAACCTGTACAGAAAGAACCTATTCAGCTGTTCATGAGAGCACAAGGGTGGGTCTATGTTTACACAGCTTGTGTTAGGGTAGATCCTCACTTGACTTACAGATGTAGCATTCATTCTAGTCTCCCTTTCATTCTCTTTGACAGTTTATCTAAACAGGATTCAGTTATGAGAAGTCACAGGATGAATATCAAATACCTGCTTTATACTATGATCGACCATCAAGTGGGACAAACTTTTTTTTTGCAGTAATTTTATTAAACATTGCATTAAAAAGATAAAAGCTAATACTATCAAAAATAATAATAATGCAGAAAAGAAAAGTGAGTAAAAGAATATAGTAAAGAAAAAGAAAACATATAAAGAAGGAACTTCCTTCTTTGTCACATGTATAAACAATTTTAATAATGTATCATCTTCTAAAATACAACGAACGATCTCTTCTTCACATAACTCATTTCTTATCTATATACAAATCCTTAAAAAACCCTTGTCAGCAAAAGTCTATTACGGCTTATCAGAGATAACAACATATCTATTTTAACTTTGATCAAATAACCCATATTTATATTCCTTGCCTTTACTTTAAACAATCTTGGTCTTTAATCCCTTCAAATAATGAACTTGAACTTGATTTGGTTTTCTTTTTTCTTTGTTTGTTCACTTAATCTTTTAAAACCAATAGTTTCTCTTTTGTCAGTTTAGTACAATATGGAAAATATTCATGTCATTCTTCTGATTTGTTATCTGTATGTCCATTTTAATTATTAAGACATCAGCTGTTTCATTTATATATCAAATATATCATATTTTCTAGTAATTTATAGGCGCATCAAATTTTTCAACTTTCAATTTCAGAATTGGGTGCTCAAAAGTTGTGACATGCCTTGGGGATTGTAAAAATATTTTGGTTACTTTAATATAATTTAATGTGCTTGGTAATTAACTACATAAATATCATAACTTTTTAACATTTGGTTTGTTTCATTGTAGCCTGTCATTTTCAAATCCATGTTCGAATCAATTTCAGTTGATAATCTTTCATAATATCATCTCCACACAGTTTGTCTATAATGGCAGACAGCAAAGGGGTGAGCATAGATTGGCTACCTTTTTTTGGAAGAAGTTGCAGATCATATGCCCACATTGCATATGTGGGCATTTTCACATTTCCCAATCTTTCATGGGTGATTTGAAGATGATCTGCAATCTCGTTCTATTCTGTTGACCTTGAACTGTTGAGAATGAAGAGCAGAGAATCACCTATCCTACTGCCAGATTTTTTAGCCACACTCTACATAAAAAAGACAATTAAGTTGCTTGCTCATGTTTCCTTGCCCCGATCCTTTTTTCAAGTTGTTGTATTTATCTATATTCCAAAACACCTCCTTCCTTTGAGAAGGAGTTCCTAAGCAGCTAATCTACCTTTCCCCTGAAATCTAGGTGCTATAAGTGTTATATACTCTGAATAGAGTATCTCAATAACTGAGGCGAGAGCCAGGTTCAACAGCAACAGACTTTATTGATAAAACAGCAATTGGAACGTGACTAGACTAACTTGGCGTTTGACAGCTTTTTATACTTGGAGCTGTCAAACGCCTAACCAATCGGAGCGAAAGGATTTTCCCTCCAACTCTCGGCGCGTCTTCTCCAATCACCAGCCTTGGTGATTGGTGACGTCAGACGCCCGGCTCTTCAGGGAGGACGCAACAATAAGGTAAAGTGAGACAGAAATGCTGTCCTAACAAAGGGCAATGAAATCACAATTCCATTGGTCTTCACATGCGCATTTGTGCCAGAAAGTGGAAGATTAGGTGGCCGGTACACATGCACGCACCAAAAACCGGAAGATCATCTTCCCAGCACGCACATGTGCACTGGTTAGCTAGTCTCCTGCATGCGTGAAGACCAGCTGGCCAGCGTGCCAGAACTCGGAAGAGCAATGGGGCCCCGGAGAGATGGCTCTGTGTGCCACTTCTGGCATGCGAGCCGTCACCCGTTGCTCTTCTGAGTTCTGGCAATCTGGCCAGCTGGTCTTCACATGGGTGGGAGCACCGGAAACTGGAAGAGTGCAGCAGGTGGCTGCTCTTACAGTTTCCAGCACATGCATGTGCACCGGCCACCTGGTCTTCCGGTTTCTAGCACGCATGCATGCACAAAGACCAGCTGGCCAAAGCACATGCATGCACCAGAAACCGGAAGCTCATCTTCCCAGCATGCGCATATGCACTGGTCAGCTAGTCTTCACCCATGCATGTGCACCCAAAACCGGAAGGGCAGCTGCCCAGCGAACGCACGAGCACCAGGCGGCTGCTCTTCTGGTTTCCAATACATGTATGTGTTCCCGTTTCAGCACTCAGTGCCTAAATGGTTCTCCAACACTGTTATAGGCTGTTGTGTGGACAAAATAGGATGGGGAAAGAGTATCAGGTATGTTTGCTGCCTTGAGTTACTTATAAAAAATAATACAGGCAGGCAAAAATCAAATAAACAAATAATAAACAAACAAACAAATAAATAAATAAAGCCAATATAAGTTCCTGGAGATCCAAAATTATTTTCAAATGATTGTCAAGAATCTTCAGGTGTGATTCTGTACAAAACATGGCCTTTTCTCTAAAGCACTGGTGTCAAAGTCAATCAAATCATGTGATGTATGAATGACGTTTTTTGCCTTTGCACAGCCGGTGTGGGTGTGGCCTGCGTGTGAGGCATGAGGCCTGCGGGCCACCAGTTTGACACCCCTGCTAAAGGATGAACATGCTTATGGATGAACCTCATAAATAAAAGACTGACTGTCCAATAACCTAGTTTCAGGCGACATATTTCTGTTTTTCTGGTGATTTCTATCTTTTCTATGCTTCTTAATTTAGATTCTTTTCACACATTATCATTACAGCTAGGAATAGATTACAATGCTCTTTGTATTGATTTATTACAAGATCGATTCATTTGAATGCAAGGCAGTTATAGCAATACAATTCCATCCTGATATGCATGGCTAGAAAGTCAATCAATCAGTACGCTTTTATAAATTATCCACAAACTTTTATTTCTGTTCTTTAAAAGATATGAATGACAATTAAGAAGCAAACACTTGCCAAATGACCTATTTGGCAGGGCCTTTCTTGTGTCTGATGTGTAGACATCAGAAAGCTCCTTTGTACAGCTTGTAGGTTATTAATTCCCACTTGCAACATCTCTACCTCAAACCACAATTAATATTTCAGGCTATGAAAGAATGCCCTGTATGGTAGCATTCACACAGGAAACATACATCTTTTGTCTTTCTCATGATTTCATTCATTTGGATTCACAACAGGCAACACCTCTTTTAAATCTGTTAAATGTCTATCTTTGGAGCAATTGTTAAATTCAATTGTTAAAATAATATTAGAAAAAATTCTTAGACCACACAATAGTGAACATTCCAGCCTCAGCCTACAACATATAGAGAATGAGAAGCGGGGGTGGGAGCAGACAGACAGCTCTAAACTATGCCAATTATCCCCATTAATGAACACATTATACGCAAAGTCCCATTTTTGCTTATTTATTAGCCATTTTGGAGTCTGCCATAGTAAAAAGCCAAGGGTTCTTAGATGAAGCACTTTCATGCCCTCTAGTGTCCAGATTGCATGGCTGCATGGCCTCAGCTTGGAACATTTAACTATAAGGTCAAGTCTCTCTCAAATAATTTTTATGCTGAAACCAAGAACGTCAAGATCCAAGATCTTTTAATCAGTGAATGGTCTGGATTTTTATATTACATAACATCATCTAAAGAAAGCTGCTTATTTGAGAATTCTGTGAGAATATGAATAAAAGCAGCTTAAGAAGAACAATGCGTAGAGAAAGAAGAACCCTATTCTGTTTTTTATGTTTAAAAAAAGTAAATTCTGCTCTTTCCAAGGTTTTCCTCTCTTTTTGAGAGATTATTTTATTGATTTATTACATTTATATGTGGTCCATCTTAAAAATTCAGCGACTCTCATTAAATACATGCTGAACTCCATAAATGAATCTTCCCATTCTGCAATGTTATATACCATTTACTCAGAGGTAAATCCCACTATTTTCAATAAAGTTTGCTCAGAAGGAAATGGGTTTTAGTCTTTGACTAAAAAAAAAACCATTCACAGTACATATGTAGATCATTACCTAATTCCAGGAAAAATATAGATGCAGGTAATCCTCATTTAGCAACCACAACTGGAACTGGAATTGGAACAATTAAAACTCAGACCACACGTTTTCTGCATAGTTTTTATCCCAGAGCTATAATTGCACTCAACAATTAACTAAAGAGCCACCATCAGGGAGCTGTTGGACAGCATTACTTGGTCTGTTGTGTGGATGTTTTTCTGAGTGTTCAAGGGTGGGGAATTTGTTGTGGGTGGGTGGGTGTTTGGGGATTGTTATCAGAGGTGGGTTCCTACTGGTTCAGACCGGTTCTATAGAGTAGGTAGTAAGTCGCTGGTGACGTCACGGAACTGGTTCTAATCCGTCAAGGCCATCTTTTTGTTGTTGTTGAAAAAAACATTTTTTTGTAATTTTTTTCGGGATTTTTTTTCTTCTGCACATGCACAGAAGCTGAGTTTCTGGCACTGCGCATGAGTCGCCATTTTGTTTTTGGCCTTTTTGGGGGGGATTTTTATGTACTGCGCATGCTACGAGGCCTGGCCACGGCCTGGCGCGGGAGGCAACGAACCAGCAGCAAGGTAAGTTAGAACCCACCCCTGATTGTTATGTATATTGGGCCTGGTCTTTGCGTGTTATGTGAATTTCATTGTATGGGTATACCATGTATATACGCACAATGACAATAAAGTAATCTAATCTAAAAACTGGCAACTTGGTTATTAAGTGAAATTGTCTCTAAATAAAACTACTAAAACTACAACAGTGCTGACAATCTTACTTCAATTTCCCTTTGTTTTACAGACCTGCAAGGTTTGTAATTGTGAGGTTTAGTCACAAAGTTACTTTTATATCATTGCCATCAGGGGTGGGTTCCGGATATTTTTGCTGCCGGTTCGCTCAGGGTTGTGCTGCGTCTGCGCGCACGAAGCGTGTGCGCGCAGCAATCAAAAAGTAGCTTCTGCACATGCGCAGAAGCAAAAATCCAAGATGGCGGCATCCATGGAGACACCGACGGGACCAGCTCCGTGACATCACACACCAAGTTACTAGCGGTTCTATAGAACCGTATAGAACGGGTAGGAACCCACCTCTGATTGCCATAACTGCAATTGGTCATTAAACAAGACAATAGCTAAACAAGAACTACGGTAATTGTAGTTGGATAGCAAAGGTTATTGTTTACTAATAGAGGCAATGGAATTATTACATTAAAAATGTTTCTGTTCTTCCCGTCAATTGACTTCTCTCACCCTGACACACACACACACCAAATCTACTTGCAATAGGACATTAGAATGATGTATTGAATTCATCCACCAAATTCTATAGGTTCTCATAACATACTGAACAAAATACATGGCATATAGACTGGGCTTACACAACACTCCAGAGTGGAAAAACTGTTGGCTAGTGTGGGATTATGAAGGTGAATGAAAGTAGCCCCAGGACTAGGCAATGGGTGGCTCCCTAGATATTGCTGAACTGCAACTTCCAGCATCCCTTACCATTAACCAAATTGGCTGGAGCTGCTGGAAACTGTAGTTCAGCCCTATCTGGAGGGCCTATCCCTGGGTTAGATTATAACATGGTTTTGCTTAATGAAATTTACCAAAGGCAGAATTCATGCATATAGGTCAGTGATCACCATTCAGTCAACTGAGTAAAAGCCAAGCAATATCCTTAAGCAGTACTGAGGCAGAGAAATAATTTTGGACTCCCAAAATTAGGTAATATGGTTTTCCTTATAAATACACCTTGGGTGTACTGGGTGTATTGGCCCTTACTCAAAACACCTCAGAGTAATTATTTACAATTAATTGGATTTTTTTTTTAAATGAGCATGCTGACTATTCACACAGTAGGATATTTTCAAAAATATTAGATAAATAAACAAAATAACATCATTATATGTAATCATGAAAATACCACTTAAGAGTATTTATGCAAGTTGGGCATTTCTCTCTATTGAGATATTCACTCAGCCAGTTCTGGGATCATGTCTGAGCTGTGTTTGTAACAAGAGAGCCATCCATGATTAACCGAACTACAATTTACTGAATTAACTTGAATTAATTTGCTCGATCTGCAGGATACACTGACTAACCCATAAACTAGTCATAGCGTATAACATGCTGAGTCACCAACTAGCCAGTTACATGTTCAGCCATGCTTGTTCTGCAGATCTAAGGCCTATTTCTTGTTTTCCACTGGGAAAACAATGCAGAATGTTTGCCATGAGAAAATGTAGAATATCTCCCCCATCATTAGCATCATTTCAATGATGGTGAATCTTTTTGAGCTCAGCAATTCAAAAATTCGGAAAATGCTAATTTGACTGTGTTGGCAGGTCTCACACAAACACACACCGAATGGGTAGGCCTGAAATAGAGGCCCAGGCCTTAACTTCAGCCTCAGTGCCACCACTGCCACTCAAAAAGGCCACCTTGCAGCCCCAGGATTTGCCACAGGCAATGTTTTCTTTCTTTTGACAGGCCCCCTGAGGCCTACTCAAGGCTGATCTGGATCCCATCAGGCCTTCATTCTTGAAGTGGCTTCAGAGAATGCACTTCTGCAGCCTCCAAAGACAATGCAAAAACACATCCTGTTCCTATGCAATTTTCAGAGCTGCAGAGGCCACACACAAGCATACCTCATTCTCACAATGCCTGCACACTCTCCAAAAACCACTTGAGAATGGGAGTTGCTTTCAAGAATAGTTGTTGTCGACTGTTTAGTGAACGCTGGCACGTCACCCAAAACTTCACGGCATGCCATCTTTGACATGTATATTATAGGTTCGCCATCACTCCTCTATCTGCATCTTTGCTCATCCTGTTGTTTTCCAGATAGGATAGATTACAACTGGCATCACCAGTGAGGAACTGAGAAGAAACACAACAATGGGAATGTTCCAAAGAGAAAATAAACCAGAAAATTCCTGGTTGCGCTTTGGAGAAATATCTAGTTTTTGATACAGTGCAACAGTGCCAAGTAAAGCATTGTAAATTGACGCCTGAATAAATGCAATAGTTATAAAAAGCCCCTCCCACATAATTTAAGAATGGAAGAAAGGAAGTTAGCCTGCTTAGCATTCAGGTGCACAGTTGTTAGAAGGGTGAGTTCATCAGCTGTAGGTACCTGATCTTCTGATTTGTTGGGTAAACTCCTAATACCCAAATGGGGCACTAACTCAGCACAATAAGAATCAGTCTCCCCAGAAACGTTACCTTTCAGTTGATCTTCCACCCTCTGTAAAAATTGATGCTTGGGAAGAAGGTCTACATAAAAACATCCAAGAAGGACCCTTCCCCAGTCATTTTCTCTGCAACAAATTTTTAACGTGCTGAAATCCAAGAACTTATGCAAACAGGTAATCTGATTCTGACCGTATTGATTTTAGGGTTGGAATTAGGGCAGTGGTGAAATCTACTTACCTTCCCTACCAGTTTGGAAGGGTGTGATTCGCCCGTGTGCTCGATTCTCTCTTGCGCATTGCTACGTCAAAAGGCTTTGCACCTGCGCATATAGCAAAAAAATCAGGAAATTGTGATGTTCAGGCGGGTGGGCAGAGCCTCACGCTATGGCTGCCGCTGGTTCTCCAAACCACCGGCGGTCGCCGATATCTACCCATTTGAACCAGACCGAGTAGGTAGCACTTCACCACTGAATTAAGGTTAGGCTATATTCCTCTTTTCAGCCTAAACTTTTCATAATTAGGGTTTTGGATCCATTGGTTTAGAAAGAAAAAAAATCTCATGAAACCTTCCATATGTGCATGACCACACAACTGTACAGCTACCTCTTAAGCTTGGCACCAGAGTTATTTAACTCGTTCTTTTAGATTTTAGAAAGTGGCTCCTTTCTATTTTTCCAAGAGTTTGAAATCTTGGACAGAAAAGTTAAAAACTCCCCAATGAGACAAACAAGGGTGTGTCAGGACATTCAGCCCAAGAAATGGCAGCCAATCATAATAATATTTAATGGGCTATTTTGAAAGAGGACTCCACTAGTGAGTTTTTAAATAATCCTCCCCTGCCCTTTTTCAACCCACCATCCACAGAAAGCTATGTGCAAAGGCTAACGACCAGCTAGTAGTGGGGCCAAACCAAAAATATGCCCGCTGCCATGAGTAATTATGAAACCAACCATGAGAAAAGAGATACTTTCTTTTTGAATGGGTGAATTAGGAAGATGTGTGGATAGGTTTAACCATCGCTTTTATATATTGCAAGCCAGTACTGCAGTTTTTCAGTTCCTTGAGAGGATTAAATATTCCCCGTGACATTTTCCACTTGAATGTATTGTATAATCTGGAGAAGAACAGCAGCATATTCCTCAATTATTGTGCTTCTTGGAGATTGTCTGGATGCTGAGGCAGCACCTGGTGGGGAAACAGGTACAATAGCATCTGTAAACACATGCAGAGAACTCTACACTATCCGACTGGATATATGGCCTGCTGGGGAAATTGCTGGAGCTGTCAGTCCTGCATTGTAGCTCACACCATCTGAAGCTGTAGTTGGAAGAAGTCGCATTGTCTGCCTTATTCCAGGTGCTGTATGTTTCAGATCATGGCTAGGAGTCTTCCCAAAAACATACCTGAAGGCCAGAGGTAGGCAAGCAGGAAGCTTTGTGTTATCCTCATTCCAAATGACTGAGTCTCAATGCCATGGCAAATCACCAGGAGCAACTATGTTATAAAAAGATGAGGCATTCTTTTCCCCCCAAATACTGCAAACTCTGGACCATTTATAAGGCTGCTCTTCAGAAGCAGCTATACTAAGATACAAGGTGTTTTTTTTTAAAGAGGTGGGGAATTCGCTTAACCTGGAATGGAATCTTTGCCTTGAGTTTCACAGTCTCTTCTTTTATTCCACGATTCCATATTATTTGAGGTGGAAGTTAAAACGGAACCTGGTTGGCTCAATACATACGTTAAGGGAAGAGGCACAGATGAAGACAGACCCATGTATATGCAGGAGGCTGCATTACGATTGCACGTTTGCATTTTATAGCTTTCTTTAAACAAAAAAAGAAAATTATACTGGCTTTTTAGATGAAAGAAATGCCCCACTGACTTAGCTCAAGACATACGTTACTTAAAGGATGTGGTACTTTAAATAAAGGTTTTGCAGGGTATAATTGAGGCAAGATTTCATCCTGGCAGTTTTAAACACAAGCCTTAATTATAATATGAGCATTTGCATGCCAATGCTAACCAGGCGGCTAGAATTCATTCTGGCCTCCCAGTCAGGGTCTCATATGTATTTCTGAGAAAGGCTTATGATATGGAATGGTCCCCCTGGATTAAAGAAAGGTTTCATTTATCCCAGTCCTCCTATTACTGTTAGCAGGAAATGTCCCTGCAAAGCCCACACGCAGGGCATAAGGATCCTGTAGGACTCCATTCTCTGCTTCTTTCCCGTTCCTGGAAGGCAGAGGTATATATGTTCCCTCTGAGGACAGAACCCCTTCCTAGCTTCATGGCTAAAAAGAATACGTCTATTCACAAGAATGAGTTGAGTATGACTACTTTTGAATCCCCTTTCTGTAAGCCATTTGGGATGAAGGTAGCCCAAACGCGGCTTTAAAACAAATGCCACTCTTTTTTTATGCCAGTTATGCCCATACAAGCTCTTGTGGCTGCCTGTATCAAAAAATAACCCCTTCCTACAACAGGGTTTTGCAACTTCACTTCCTTCCTCTGTCCTTTTCCCAAGCAAAATTGTTTATCCCATCCACTGTCTTCTGCTACTGTCCCCTGACTGTGTGAACCACAGTCACAGCATAAGCCTGCTGGCAAACAGTCTCCTATTGGGGGCAGTTACAAACAGGGTGTCCTCAGCACGCTTGCTGGCTCCACACAACCATCTCCTCCTCTTGACAAATTTTCCAGTGAATGAAAGTGGTTCATTAGCAGTCAGGTAGCAATCCCTGCCCAATGGAGGAACTGCGCCTATTGCCAAGCTCACGAAATCCCATGAAATCATCCTGAGGAAATCACCTGCTGAGGTTTTTTCCTCCACTAGAGAGAGATTTCTTTGCAACCGTCAAAGGTTGGTCTTGCTGAGAAATGCTGGCATTGACACCTAGCATTACGAGGTTCTTCAGTTCCAGAGAAACGGGGGGGGGGGGATAGGATTATTTATTTTTAATTACAATAGTGTAAATTGGCTAGGCGGTTTCAGGAAATGTAT
>JANHFT010004049.1:19543-37284 GCA_032467955.1 Pseudoxenodon macrops
TAAAGAATTCTATTCTATTCTATTCTATTCTATTCTATTCTATTCTATTCTATTCTATTCTATTCTATTCTATTATAACCTTGTCCATCCACCTTGCTAATCGTTATCCTCTTCCTCTCTTTTCTTCTATCTTTCCAAAAGCATTAGAATGACCCAAAATAGGGTCATTTGTAGCTCATGTAAGAACTATGATTTGATATATTTGATGATCCATTAGTTTCTTTTCTTCACACAGTGTATTCTCCAACACCAAAGTTCAAAGGCATCCATACTCTTCCTATCCTGCATTTTAAAGTCCAACTTTCACTTTCATAAAGTAGCTGTATTGGAGAATCAGATAAAATTTTGCATAAATACATAAGATAATGCTTTTCAAGGCACATTTAGGACATAGTGTAACTGCAATGAGTCATTTGTGAGATAGTAAAAATATGTCATTACTGGAAGTGCTGTTGTTACTTATTACCACAGCATATGACCCCTAGTGAATAAATAAATAATCAAATATCACTTTTTGATATTATAAATATGCAATCAGTAAATATTTTATAATAAAGTAAGTAAAATCAATAAATTGTGATAAACTGCAACACTCAAACTAAGTTTACTTTGTGTTTAAACCCAAAGCTACTTTAGGTAACAAAATATATATAATTTTTTCTTATATTCAAGAAAGCAAATACCTGCAGTTTGACTTTTGTGAAGGTGACATCTCTTGCCTCATAGAACAGGTTTAGATAAGATGTACTGTAGTTATACTTAAGGCAAGATGAATGAATTTATGACTATTGAACATTACATTAACTTCCTGCACCACGTTGTTTTTGCTTCAGGACTGCCACAGTATAGTAGTTTAATGTTGTTAAGGTTTCTTTAACATGGGTCTGCCCCATTCTACCAGGACAGTCCAGAGTGTTATAGCAGTTATTGCCTTCAGCTGATATTTGCTGCCTTCACCATTTTTGTCTTTTTCTTTTTTTCAATTAGCGTTACAGGAACAAGGCCAAAATAAAGAAATGTCTCCTCCCTTTTGCTAGCTGAAGGACACAAGGGCACCTCCTCCATCTGGGGATTTGAAGCCCAAGATACAAACTGACACCAGTAATATATGTTTAAAATAGTAATTGCTGTTTATTAATAATACAAAACAGCAATTTTTTGGGGAAAACTATTTGCTCATTTTTGTGCCTTTGAGTCTAAATCGAAAGATTTACGTTTAACATAGACTATATAGCATTCTACCAAGTTATCTGCCACATCTAGATATTAAGTAGGTAAAGTCTTTCATTTCACAGCCTGGTACCATTTTTTAATATCTTAAAAAGTTAAGATATTATTCTTCACAGTAATCACTGCCCTCATAGAGAATTCAAATGAGAAAAAATAGTAGATCTGACCTTTCTCTTCAACCTTAGGTTCCCTAGACTTACATTGGTCTACATATTAATCTGAACATCAAATATGATATATTCTGATATAACAGAATCTGTATAAGCTTGTGTTTGTAGAAGTGCCCTCTATAAATATAAAGTATGTTCACAGAAGTGTTACTTGTTCAGTGTATTTCATTTTCTTTTAACCATGTGCTATCTAACTATGATTCTTATTTAACT
The DNA here is from genome assembly GCA_032467955.1 of Pseudoxenodon macrops. Taxonomy (NCBI): domain Eukaryota; kingdom Metazoa; phylum Chordata; class Lepidosauria; order Squamata; family Pseudoxenodontidae; genus Pseudoxenodon; species Pseudoxenodon macrops. Next base: position 21,157 of record JANHFT010004049.1, read on the forward strand.
TATTTATGCTACAACCAATTATACATTTTCATCCCATTATAAATTCCATACACTTGTCTAACCTTTTGGTTCTAAGTGTTTCAAGTCATTATTTATAAAGTCTGAAATGTAAACTGAAACTAAGCTCAGAAAAACAAATATGATGTTTCATAAGGGTCTGTTTAGATTGTTAAGATAACTCACTATAAACCTGGTTTAATCTTATTTATTATTATGAAATGAACCCAATTAAAATGAAAAATTATCTAAATTTAGAGGAAGGAATCTTGGCAATGCTATTGTCTCGAGACAATTGGCTTCACTTGGTCCATGCCAACATGACACTCCTAATAAATAACTGGATTTCTTTTGAAGCTTGGCTTGAGACTCATGATTTAATTAGGGCATCTGTCGGAATCCTGACAGCCATCCTATGAATGCTTGTTGAGAGGTAATTCTCATAGAGAACTCTAGCCTGAATTATGTGCATAGAAATTCTTTTTAAAAATGGCAGATTTGGGTTATATGATATGTGGTATTGACAGTTCTATAGAGAATTCTAGCACCTCAAATATATTAGAGAATTAAAATCTTCCACAAGCTAGAGCTGCATTTAGATGGTGTTGTGGTTGAATGAGTGGATGGATCTTTGTAGGTTTCTGTGACTTTGAAGTTTGAACTGTTCTGGGGGTGGTGCTATGAAGGGTCTTGTGTTCTGAAAGGTTGTTGGGCAATTCCTATTGTGGCTAATGGCTTTCGTCCTATGTTGGATCTTGGGTAAAGGGCTGCCTTCTAATCCTACCATTCTGCCTTTGTTAGCTGTCAAACATTGCTGCAAGGAGTTTAGAAATATCCTGTCTTGAATGGATTTCTGCCTGCAGTATTTGTTTTGCTTATGAATAGAGCTATCTAGATAGTTGGTTTTCTCTTTCAATAAACTCTATCTCCTTAAGTGCTGGCAGCGCTGAGGGCTATTTAGAAGGACTGCTTTCTACCTCTAAAGACATGTTTCTCCATTTCTCCTTTAGGGAAATATAATATTCTGCCATTTTTAATATTTTCCAAAATATTTCATTCTGGGGGGTGGGGGCTTCCCACAATCCCTAAATATTTAGACTGTGGTAATGCTCCAAAAGCCTACCTATTGCAAAGATGAAAGGAACATACCTGAACTTTTGCTGGATTTAGTCTTAACTGATTATTTCAATAGTCATTTCTACCAGGGTTTCAGGTAAACATTGCTCAACCTCCTCATAGGATTTTCCCTGTACAACCATTGTTTGATCATCAGCATACATATAGTTAGTACCTTAGAGAGCAGCTGATCATTGGTATAAATATTAAAAAGAGTTGGAGCAAATACACTACTTTGTGGTAAGCCATTCCTTTGGTTCTTCTATCTGCTTCACCTTCCCTGAGATTCCATAAAAAATATAATTATATAATGATAATTTATAAATTATAATCCTTAATTTTCACTGTGGAAAAAAATCCTTATATCTCATGGGGATACAGTGGCTCAGTGGTTAAAGACACTGATCTTGTCAGCTAACATCCTAGGTTCATCCTAGGTTCAAGGTTCAAAACCTGAGCACTGCACCTTAGAATGAGCTCCCATTCTTGCCTCAACTCCTGCCAAACTAGCAGTTTGAAAATGTACAAATGCAAATAGATAAATAAGTACCACTTTGGTGGGAAGATAACTGCATTCCATGGTCCTCGGCATATAATCATGTGGTCATATGACCATGCAAGTATCTCCAGACAACACTGTCTCCCTTGGCTAAGAAATGGAGATCAAAATCTCCCTAGAGTTTCTACAGGATTGGATACGGGAAACATTTATCTTTTCCTAATAGCTGATATGTAGCAAACCTAGATTTAACAAACATCTGTGATTAGAATCTTCCATCTTTACAGTTATTTTAATGTAATAACAAAAGCTACAGCAGCGGGCACTGGCTCTAGATTAAATAGTATATAGTGTACACTATGGGTTACTTCTGCCTGCCTAAACTGTTTTTGTTTTCTCTCCTGCAATTTTTTTACCAGGATGAGGAAAAACTGTAGGGATTTTGTAAGTCCCTTAGCATTTTTATTTGGAGAGGATGATTCTATTAGGAAAAGATTAAATCCTTTCTCTGTTATGGACATTAATCCTAAATCACTTATCTCCTAGCTGATAATAGTGAAAAATCCTATTCACAGATTTTCCACAGCATGTCTTATTTGGCCCTAAATTAACTCAATAAGAATGATATGCACTTTCTGTAATGTTTCACAGCTGGTTATCAGCACTTCTATTTTTTTCATAAACTTTCTAGGAGTGGAATTTTCCCTTTTATAGTGCCAGTTTTCATTGACCTTTAATAATTTAGCTATTTCATCTTTTGCTATTCTGTAACTTAAGTCTTTAATTGACTGCTAGAGGCAGCTTGATAATAGAAATTAGGCGACCTGGTATTGGAGTACTTTTCCTCTAATATAAACTTCATTTCACTTATTCACACACAGAGATTCATTTGTTGCAAGAATATGAACAGATACAATACAAATTTATTACATAACAAAATCACTTTTTAAAACAAACAGAAATTTGGAAAATTCACTTTGTCAGATGATTCAGTTGATACCATCCATTCATCACAGGGAATAGGTAATTTGTTGTTTGGGGGGGTGTATATGATTGTATATGAAGTGTTTTCAATGTATAATAATTTAGTCTTTCAACAATATGAAACAAAGTAATTTACCACATTTTACTTGCTATGGGAAGATGGTGCATGTGTCAGGCCTACAACCGTATTTCTGTTGGATCTTTGGCCTGCCACACTTTCTATTATTCTAGTATGCATTTTCTATTGTGGGAAAATAGGAGGGGGGATTGTACGGAGTTGGGGATATGTAGCCATAACAAAATTCTTTCTAGAAAGTCAAGGTCACCCTTTGTCTCTGCACCTGACTGGAACAGGATGGGCTTGGCAGTGAATGATTGGACCATGTGACAAACCTGTGAGTGTGAAGGCAAGATCTTGAACTTTCAACTGGGTGGTGAAAACCTGGGAATCTTCAGATTCAGGTTTTCATAGATGTGCCAACATGTCTTAATAAATTGGAACTTTGAGGAATGCTTTGCCCTGGAGTCCGATTTAGTTCTGAATTATATTTGGAATGCTGACAATGGCTGGGAAAAGGCTGTTTTAATACACAACAGAGGAATGCACAAGGGCCAAAGCAATAATTTTTAAAATATTCTCTGTAATAGACAAAAGGAATAACCTTTAGGAACAGGAGGAAGAACCCCTACCAAGGTAATAGTAAGATAAAATAAACCTGAGTCAGGATCAGAACTGTAAACTGAGAAAGCATTTTAGACAACACATCCCTGGTTCTCATAGAGATAGAGGGAGGCAGGGGGTGGGGGGTGAAGCTTGTTCAGACTTCCAAGATTTTGTTGTTGTAGCTCTATAATAACAGCAATGTTAGCCCGCATGAGTGGTTTCTAGTCTGGTCTACCCTGAAGGGCTGACACTACCAAACACATATATACAGGATATATTGATCTATTGTTGGAGTTGATGCAATGTCTGAAGATGCTGAATGGGGAAAGCCAAGGATTAGTCCTTGGAAAAAATACAAAACCTTCCAGTTTGCTTTTTGCATCCTCCGATATCCTTGCAATCTGTGTTCAGAAGACCCTGGAAGATCTGCTGTTCCGTTGCTGGACAAATGCCGCACTTTGTATATTTGACAAACTGACACTGCCACACTGAGTGTCGAACTCAGCTTGTCAAATACACAGAGGGCAACACTGAGGGCTCCTGTATAAGGTGGCTGGCTTCCTCTTCATCAATAGGAGGTCTGAAAATGTGAAAGAACAAAAGTTAGCAACTCCATGAAACATTCTGTCTGCAGCTAAGCGTCTCCCTGGATTTGGAGGCCCCTGCAACTGTTGGCCTCCAACATAAGCCGAGTTTGCCGCTTGCTTTGGATTCTCATGGGTGGCCCAGGAGTTTCCCTGGGATATCTCTGTTGCCTTGGGTTGTTTATCTGGTTTCAGCATTATGTTGTATTTGGTTGCAAACATACCAATGATCATTTCCCTTTGGAAACAGATGCCTGCCATGTATTTTACACATTGCATAGTTGGATGATGAAGCAGAACGCAGATGTTGTGATGCTCTTGTGTAAGCTCACAGTTTTGGAGGAAATCAAAATCCAATTAGAAATATAAGATATCAAATATTTTACATCTCTGACTTTCTTCCCATCCCAGTTGAACCCATGTTGGTATGTATGTGTGCATGTACTAAAACCGTCCAAGAGGTTGAGGATCTGATATGGAAGAATGATTATCAGTTCTGGATATGAAGAATAGAGCATAGAACAAACAACGGCTGTAGCCTGCACATTTACTCAGCAGAATTTAATTTTTTTTTAAATATCAGTAGTAGCTTCAGCTGAGAAAAACAACCTGCCAAACTCTCTTGAGTGTTGTGCAAAGAAGATTTTCACAGGAAGGATTCCACTCTTTCTAAATATAATGGTTTCCCCCCCCTTCTAGACATTTTATTAAATATATAGATGACTCATAACATTTCTCAAAGCACATTAATACAGTCATTGTCTTTATTTGTGATTAATGTGCTTTGAGAAATGTTATGAGTGGTGGCATATAAACGCTTTAGCTTTAAAACAAAAACAGGACCAGCAAATAGAATCAGCTCCAGGGCAGCTAAGTCAAGGCAGAGCCTGGCAGCCACAGAGCAAACAGCAAAACAAAGGCCAGAGCTGCCCTCTGTGCCCAAGATGTGGTGGTGGTGTCCTTCAGCAAGAGTCACCCTCTTTGCTCCCTCCCGTGACAAGCTTATATAAATCATCATCAATCAGTCTGGAAAGGACACAAGCACAATTTTAGCATGCTTGCAATAACTCTCTTCTACTTTGCCTGGTGAATTGAAAAAAAATGTTCAAAATTATCTTCATGAGCTACACTTCCTTTTTGAAAAGGAGAAACCAACATTTAGAGCATGGGTTGCAATTGTACTAACAGCTTCTCCTCCACTTCTCCCTCTCACGCACGCTTGGGCAGAGAGAAGTGTCACACAGCAGTGTGCTGATTCATGCATTATTGGCTGGGTTTGCCCAACTTGGATACTTGTTGGCTGGATATACACAAGGGACCATTATGTCTGAGCAGCAAAAATTGACTGCTTGCTGTCCTCTAGTGGTTGCATATTAACAGTCCAGGTACAGTAGCTTTCAATAAGCCGAAGTGCATTTTGGTTGGCAAGTGATGTGAAAGCAGACTGGGACTAAATTTTAGACTGTGTAACTGGCTAACTCACCTATGGTTTACTTTGCTTAATTTACTGGATTTGCACAAATAAGGATTGCTAAGTGAAGCTGTGCTATGCTTTTTATTCATTTAAATTTAGAAGCCATTCAACTTGATTCTGGGCAGCTCACACCTTAAAGAGTAAAGAGCAATAAAAAGTCCCCGCCCCCACACACCTTGCTAACACAATATTCACCAAAGACCTGGGCTATGTCGGAAGAACAGCTCAACTAAAGGAAGTTGACTATTCTGCAGCCAAATGTGACATGTAGTCTGCACCAGACACAGTATCTAAGGATTGGGAGTGCCCCAAAGTTTGGCCCCCATCCTGACTTTTCCACCATACCTGCAGATTCCTGCATAGAACCACATCTGAATTTCGAGGCCTCCCTCTCTCTCTTTCTAAGATTGCAGTCACATGAGATGCTTATTAATGATTTACAATCACATTTTTTCAGTTAATCCAATTTCCTTTGCATGCCTGACACCCCTGAACTATGAACTCAGTTGGAGAGCATCCTAGCCCAAAATGTGCTTAAATCAGAGGTGGGTTCCTAGCATTTCGGACCGATTCTATAGAGTCAGTAGTAAGCCTCTGGTGACGTCATAGAACCGGTTCTGGTCCGTGGACACTGCTATCTTTTTGTGGATTTTTTTTTGGGAAAAAATCTTTTTTGTATTTTTTCAAGATGGCGTTGCCATCTTGTTTTCAGCCTTTTTCTTTTTGGAATTTTTTGGAATTGTTTTGTACTGCGCATGCGCACACGTGCAAAGTGTGCACATGCCCAAGAGGCACACACACAAGGTGTGCCCACGCAGCACAGGAGCCAGCGAACTAGCGGCGAGGTAAGTTAGAACCCACCCCTGGCTTAAATGGGTTTTGCATTTCATGAGTCAAGATCTCAAGAATTTTTTGGGCTTAAGGTTATTACATGCCTGTTCTTTTAGAGCCAGAGTTTTATAGTAATGCTGATACTTAAGATCAAGAAACGTGATGCCAAGTTACCAAATTATTATAATAAACTGCATAGCAATTTTAGGCATACCTATTTATTTCAATTGTTAATCTTAATTTTAAATTAAAGTCCAGTTTAATGTTCTGAGAAATAACAGTCCTATCACCAAACAAGGTTAAAAACACCTGTCATAAATAAAAATAAAAACATTCCTAAGTTTGTAAAAAATAAATGAAAAGCAGTTCTCAAAAATTGCAAAATATCTCTGATGGCTCTTTAAATGTTTCATATTGCCACAATAAATTTTCCTTCAATTGAATAATATGGAGCACTCCGTCTGAACAATCCAAAATATTAATATATAATATAGGCAGGGAAGAGCCTTCTCTGCTGTTGTTTCCCCCCCCCTAGAATATTTTCCCCCCAGGGTGGCCTTCCGCAAATGAGGCAAAGCATGGCTCTGCGGCCTCTGGTGGGGAGTGCAGTCGAGGGGCCGGCTGGTGACCTGAGAGACAATCCTTCGCCTTTGAATTCTCTTTTTTATGGAGCTTCATTATCTTTGCCACCTTTTAAAATTCTAATTTTAATATACTATTATTATATTTTACCATTTTAATGTTCACCGCCCAGAATCCCTCTCTGAGGGAGATGGGCAGTTCAAAAATGTAAAATCTAAATAAATAAATAAACCAAAGTGGAGACCAATCACAGCTTTCAAGACAACATTCTTAAGTGAAGCCATTTGCTAGTTATCACAGCTGGGTGCAAAGGCCCACCTGAACACAAGGTGGCAGGAAAGAGCTTAATGTTTTCGTCTAATTTTTACCCGCTATGGATCTGGTAGCTATAGGAACCCAGTGTCAGCCAGATCTCCAGCATGTGTTTTCCCTTTGATGCATGCTTGCTATCAGCTGCCATAATAAGGGGGGGGCATGGCATTTGGGTTTGGAAAGTGAGCTGATGAAGGCCCATGTAAACTAAAAGGGAGGTTTGCTCTTAAGAATTACTGTGCTGCTGAATGGAGTTCAGCATTTTTTAAAGAATTCCTGCATTTCTGCTTTTAACAACAGAGCATTTAGCAAATAGAGGTAGATATTTGCTATTCTGTTTTCTTACACAAAGCACAGTTAAAATGCTGGAAACAAACATTTCCTAAAATTTGGGAAAGGAAATATTCAGTTCTAATGCAGAAGACAGAAGACAGATACGATTAAAGATGGAAGAGGAACTGTTTCAGTGTTAAATGAAAAATCAGGATTCATAATATGCCATTTTTATTTTTGTTATTTTGCCACCTGAATGTTGTGCAGGAAAATTAAATAATACTGTTTAACCTCTTTATGTTATTTCTTAAGGCACAAATTCAACCACAAGTTTCTTTAAATTTAAATTAAACATTTAAATGTTAATGGTTGTAATATATTCATTTTAAATTCAAATAATATCTTGTTTAAAGACACGTGCATGTAGTGCATTTGAAATGGCCCAGATATTTATTCATTAAACTTACTGCCTCACACAACTGTTGGGAAGGACACAGAGCCATGGTGTTGGAAGACTGCAGGCCAATTAACATTTGTCTCCCTTCCAGGCATTGGGTTTTATTCCTAGACCACTTACATTTTAAAGAGAACAAATTTTGAACGGTGATGGAAATTGTTTTAGTTCTCTGGATTATTATTTTTTTGTGCCAACAGGTTTTGAAAATGAGCCTATCTGCAAATCCAGTGCTCAGAGTTTGAAAGTGGACAGAGACTTCACAGTGCTGTGATTTCATCCCTTCTTTCATACTATCACCTTCTCCTTGACAGGAGATACCGTCCATCTCCATCTTTAAGGAGTTACTCAGAAGTAGTAAATTCCATTCACTCCTAAAAGTGGAAAGGATCCATCCCATTTGTTGCTAAACAAGTTTGGCAGATTTTGTAACTGAACTCCCTGGAAAACAATGGCCAATTGGCAGCTTCCCCAAAGTAGGAATTCAACCCATCTTCTTACCAAGCCAGATGAGAAGATCCACGGACTGTACCACCTAGAAGAACCGGAGAAGCATACTTTACCCTCCTCTCTTTGAAGTCCTCACTTGAGTAGTCTGTCTCTTTCTCCTGCCATTTGAAGCCAAAGAGGAAGAATAGCGATGTCCACAAAGAGGTTGTTTTGCAGGGGACCTCTCCTTAAGAGGAAGCTCAAATGGGGAAGATAACGTTGAGGTCAGATGATGACAGGAAATCGCTGGATGTTTGACAAGTCAAAATTGAGTAACGTGCTGCAGTCGTTGGTTCTCGCCTGCCACATCGCCTGCTCCTGCACCTAATTTGGTTGTTCTTCTGTGTCCAATCCAGATAATTATTCTGGGAATAGAATAGAATTAAAATAGAATTAAAGAGGAAATGAAAGAGAAGGAAAGACAGAGCTTCAGCTGTGCCCAAAATCATGAGGACTCTCCCACTCTTCTTCCAAGCCCAATTACTTTCCTGGCCCTCCAAGCATTAACATTTCTCAAACCTTAATTTAAACCCAGGTTTGGGCAATGGAGATGAAAAATGACCCTTTGGAGTTTCAGTCCAAGTGAATATGCATTTTTATTTATGTTCTGAAAGCATATGTAATGTATATACATTTATAAAAGCCTTCCCTCCCCTCTTGCCCAGACCAACAGCCCCAGGACACTGCAGGAATTTCCTGAGCTCATCTCTTGAGTCAACTGCTGTTCCTTGAGCTTTTCCCAATCATGATCTCATCCAGCATTTTCCTGCTTGACACACTACGTATGTATTTCTGCCTTAGTTTTGATCAGATCCTGTAGCGTTCATAACATTTTGGTCAGAACATGGAGTGAGTGTCTGGACTGTGTCCGGGATGGGCACAAGAGGTGCGGCTGATCAATGCAATCCAGATGGTAGCTGGAACTGTGCAATTGAAACCACTTCCTCTTTGAATGTCCATCAAGTAAATCACACAATGGCACAACACCCAGGACAAGTGTGAACCCAGTCAGTGAGAACAGTCATAGGAAAAACTTGGTTGAAAGGCCACACCAGAATGTGACCAATACTACAGCAACATTTATAACTCACTTTGAGATAATATTTCATTCTGCTCAAATCAATTTATGTACACTAATTTATAAGAGGTAAGAAGACAATGGACAACCATTTGTTTGAAATTGAGCAGGAGGTTGGACCCCCAAGGTGCCTTTTCAACACTGCTGTTCTGCTATATACTTGCTTTGTCCCTGTGGATTGGAGCAAAGTGAATCTAACAAGTGGACTACCAAGGGGCTCTGAACCAAAACATACATCTTTAAAAGGCAAAATATGCTTTACACACTATCACTCATAGCTCAAAAACATTGTGTGCATACTTGATAGGAGCTGCTTAAACGTATCTCGATGACCACTCTGTGAAGTTTGGTAGGTACTGCAACACCATCTCTATCCTGAATGTTGAAATGAAGAAAAACTAAGAAGTTCAAACATTAGTTTAACATTATTGCTTCATTTAACACAGTGTTTTTCAAATTTGGCAACTTTAAGATGGGTGGACTTCAAGCCCCAGAATTCCCCAACCAGCATGGTAGCTGGAGAATTCTGGGAGTTGAAGTGCATACATCTTCAAGTTGGCATATTTGAAAAAAATTGATTTAAGGGAACAAAGTAATGTCATTTTCTCTCTTGAACACAATGATATTTTAAAAATAATGTTCTACTTCCACTTTGAATGCCAGCCCTTCCTCTCAATCTTGAATTGAGGATATGTAAACTCATTTTAAATATTGATCTCACTCTCAGAAGCAAAGGGGGAAAGGAAATCTGATCTCTGAAGAGAATGACCTGTAGGCTATCCTCTTTTCTGTTCCAATCCATACAATAAAAGACAGTCTGGAATTAGTCGGTTTTAACCATTTGCAATTATTTAGCAGACCTTATGCAGGACCCTCACCTCTCAGTGTGTAAATGAGGACTTTTTTTTTTTAAAGCCTTCTTTTGCCTGGGGCAGAGAGATTCATCAAATTCAGTTGCTGATCACTTCTTCTTTCATTTCAAATAAAAGAGGAATGGGAAAAAATAATACACATACTTAAAAATAGGGTGGATAGAGGAAGAGACTATTCATAAAGTATGCCTCACTGAAATAACCAAACTGGAATAGAAAATGAATCATTATTTTATTTATTTGATGGATTAGAATTTTTCTTTGCAATAAAATATTATCCGAGGTGGTTTATGTAATTAATAAAGAATAGAATACAAATCCATTAAAATAACATAACATATTGAAATAATAACAGTGGCAAAATCATATAATCATCTAAGAGGGGTGTAAACTCCAAATGAGACCACATTAAAATGGGAACACAGATAAAATGCAAAATATAGAAAACTGGCTGTGACCGTCCTGGAGTCATGCAAAGGGAAGAATTGTATTTACCTTGACATTCAAAAATACGGTCCATCAGGAAAGGGCCCATCCCCAATTGACCACTTGCTTGGGTTGTCCCTCTTAAGACCAAGGAGATACCTGCGAGTATCGCCTTTTTATGTACAAAAGTGGAAAAGAAGCCTGCAGCCGGATCTCCATCCTGAAGACCACTTAACCCCGCTCCCTGAATGTCTTTCTCATGGATACACTAGAAAGCCTGAGGGTCCAAATAAGATTGCTGGATGGACCAGGAATCCTGGCATTGTATCGTCAGCCCCACACTCCAAGGGCCACAGCTGCCACCATCTTGTCCCCCAACTTCCAACACGAGGGAAGGTCAGGAAGGCTGGCAAACTGGAGAGGCACTCTGCTCTGGCACAAGGCTTAACATGGATTTGGAAAATCAAGTTGATCTAATGTTCCAATCTGAATTACGGTAAGTTAGATCACTTTGTTTTTATGTATCAGTTTGACTTGCAGATTTCATTCAGAAAGAGATTTTCATTCAGAGACCAGATCAAATTGGCTCCAAAGGGGAGCTCCCCACAGCCATATTGCTTTGTGAAGGGCCACAATCCAGAGATAAGGATCCCCTATGTTTCCTCTCTCTTCCCTGACCGGCTTAGCCCCTCCAGTTATGGCTGTATTAATCTCTGCAGAGTATACATCTGAGGAAGGGTCTCTGGTAGTCTGCAAGAGCAAATCCTAAATCTGGATCCTGCTTCTGCGTTACCCAAGCAAGGGCACAGCAAGCGAGCTTTGGGGACTCAGACTGGGCACCTTGAGAGGACTTGGGGCAATAACGGGGAGGCTCCATTCCCAGCAGTTGCATGGACCCTACTAGGAAGACATGGGAGTAATATTTGAAGTATAATATATTCATGAAATTGCTTCTTCCTGTATTGCCCAAACTTGTTCCCAACTTACTATATTGCTTAAAATTGTTCTATCAAGTAGTTCTTCTCTGCGGTCTTTTGCACAAAGTACAATATTTTTCAGAAATTTTTGAAGACAAAAATCCCACTCTCTTTTTCCTGCAGTTTTGTTACTTTGTTCAAGAATGAGATTTGGAGAAGATTCTTACATAGACACAGGCATTTTAATACTCCCAGTAGATCTAGTGGCTCAATGGTGTGTATTAGCAAACTATTATCAAAGCTTATTGAAGAGAACATGTTAACATTTCCCATACAGACGGTTATTTCTTCCTAATGGGTTTATGACATCTAGGAGATCGCCCTTAATTCCAGGGACCAGAATGATTTCAGGAAAAGCAACGAAAATGCTCATTGAGCTCTGGATTTAAGCATGTATGTTGGGAGGTGGAAGCTATGAGAAAAGTCCTTCTACAAGTATTTGGTGCAGTATATCTGAAAACAAGGAAGAGAAGCAAATTTGAATAATGGTGGGTGATGAATTGCCAGGATCAATGATACCAGCAAGAAACACCCTTTGATTTGGAATATTTTTACATTTTGATTGGTTTTAAGGTATTTTTTTGAAAATACTGATAATAAAATTAAGCATTAGGGTTAGGTTAAGGCTCTGTAATTATGCCAAAGCCTTATATGATGCTCTGAATAAAGTTGGCAAGGGAGGCATAGTGGCTCAGTGATTAAAGTGCTGGGTTTGTTGCCTGGAAAGTGTTGGAGACCTGAGTGTCATGTGATGGGGTGAATTGCCAACCTAGCATTCAAAAGCATGCAAATGTGAGTAGATAAATAGGTACCACTTCTGTGGGAAGGGAAGGACGCTCTGGCTACCTTACCACAGAAAAGTCTGTGGACAGTGCTGGCTCAATGGCTTTGAAACAGAGATGAGCTGCACCCTCTATAATTGGCAATGACTAGCAGAGTAAAATCCGCAGGCACTCCTTTTTTACATAAGCCAGCAAATCTATCCATTTCCTATATACATTTACCCCGTATTTAAATATTTACTAAAATCTTAATGAATAGAGTGCACTTAAGGTTTGGGATTTACTTTTCGTAAACAAAACAAAATATAGTTGTTAGTTGCAGTTGTGGAGAGAATTCACCCACTCCTGATTTTCATTAGTGGTATCATGAATTAACTTCCCTATTCCCAGTTTTCCCCCCAGAAAGACATTTTAATTACTTGGCAGATTTCAGGAACCCCTCCTGGAACAGAGAAGTTGGTCTCAGAATTAAGGGGCTGATCCACCATGGGTTTCCTAAGAAAGGATTGTGGGGTCCTTGCTGCTGTTTGAATCTGGATGTTTTTTTTATACTGATGATGTTAGCTAATTGGGTAATAAAATGTCTGCAAGAAAGCCACCAAGCTCAGAGAGCACCAAAGACCCCACAGTTCATCCCTGAGCTACAAATATTCCCTTCTATCAATAAGCCAGGATTCCCCTACTCACCCACCCCACTTTCCATTTGCATTAAACAAGGCAGCTGCTAAACATGCTATCCCCAGAAAGAAAAATGCTAAGAGGAGATTTCTGGGGCATCCATTAAGAAAAATATACTACCCTCTAGGTATGAAAACTTTTATTTTACAACTTGCATTAAACAATAACAACTTGCATCAAACAAGGTAACAATTGAAATAGTGAGAGACAGTTTTGCTGAGGTCCACAACAGTAAAGAATGCTAAGCTATTGAGCTCAGTGGGATTTCTGCAGGACAGCTTGTTCAGAATGAGCAGCAAATCCTCACCCAATTGGCTGAGTAAGTTCCTTCAAGTGTGATACATTTCAAAAACTCAGGATCTATTTAAAACAAAGCAACACTTCTCTAGCAAAATGCTCACTGCCACAACTTCAGTGTGACAAATAACCCATCAGTTTTTGATCCTCCTTCAAAATCAGACCTGCTTCTCCTCCCTTCTCCCTTCCTGGCTGCTTCCTCCACAATCTCTTCCCAGCTGATCCACTGAATAATTTCCATATAGATGAATTTTGCCACCCCCAGAAGTATTGTTAGCTGCAGGGAATGACATCCCAGCAAGGAAAAAACTGCAGAGGGGAAACCCAGTGTGCTCTCTTTCATCCCCACCATGGACAGAGTTGAGTTACAGGAGGAAGACCCACAACCAAAGCCACACTCAGATAAAAGAAATCTGAGTTTGGACCAGAGCTGTAATCTGAGAAAGCGTCTTGTACAAGTCCCTCACACCTCCCGGGTTCTCTGGAAGACAAACGGAGGAAGGGGAGGCCACTCAGACTTTTCAGATTCTGTTATTGTTAGAATAAAAACAGTACTAACATTCATAATTATGGTGCCCTGATCTGGACTGCCTTGAGGGGATGACACTCCCCCTCCTTATTTATGAATGGGTTGTTTTTTCCCTTGTCTGAACTTAAGAAACCAAGTTCATTGAGCTTCCCTTAGCTGTACTCTATTAGGCCAAACATTGTTCTCCAAGTTAAACTTCTGCTCCTCTCTCCCTCCCACTCCAGCCTAGGTATATGTGTACCTCTTTGCTCTCTCTGTGACCCACACTTAATTTTTTATCATTGTCTCTCTCCTCTTTATGACAGATCGGTTTCCTGCTAGAGGCCCGCTACTTTGATTTCCTGACTGATATAAATCAAAGAATAAAATTTAAAAATAAATATACCAGGGTGCTTGTAAATACTAAAACCAATGACTGGGAATTTGCCAGAAGCACAGCTGAGCAGGGAAAATGTTCAGTATCTCAAGGAACTTTGGATGGCGAAGTCCAGGAGAAGGGCCTTTTCTGCTCCGGCTCCTGACCTCTGGAACATTCTTGGTGTTGGAGATGCCTCCAACCTCTTGGCCTTCCGAAAGACTCTCAAAACTTGGCTCTGGTGATTGGCAGATGGGGGGGGTTCCACGACGGAGGTGGTTGGGAAGGAGGAAAGATGACCCCACTTCCATACCATTCATGATTGTAAGTGGCCCAGAGTTACCCAGAGATCAGATGGGAGGCCAATACATTTTATGAATGAATGAATTTGCTTCTTAATTCCTAATATGCAATTTTAATGTTTTTAATATTTTTGTATTCTTGCTTTTTTTGTGTTTTAAACCACACAGAGTTGCTTCGATAGAGAGGTGGGCGGCAATCATCTTTGATTTTTTGATTTTTTATTTGGCTCTTCCTTCACCAAGATAGCAGACTAAGGACCTTCCAACTCACTTCTCACAAGATCAGGGATAAATTGTTTTGCTGCCGGTTTGCTCAGGTTCGCGCCTCACGCCTCACGCATGCACGCAAAGTGCTCGTGCGCTCACATAGCAGTCAAAAAATAGCTTCAAAATTCAAAATGGCGGCGCCCACGGAGACCCCGAAGGAACCAGCTTCGTGACATCATCGCCAAATTACTACCGGTTCTATAGAACTGGATAGAACCGGTAGGAACCCACCTCTGCACAAGATGCATTATGAACAAAAACATGTAACCTTATCTGTCCTTCAAATTGTACCTACCGATGGTGAACATGGTGAAAGAGTTCCTTGTTGCAAGACACCTGTGGAATGTTTTTGAAAGCTATTTGTGCTGGGAATTGTTGTCTGAAATGTCTCTTGCGGTATTACGGCCCTGGCAAATTTTTTGTGAAATTTTTAGGCAAGATATATTTCTAAAGATTCACATAATTTCCATTTTAGAAGATACAGATCCTTTATGTTTTCAGGATGACTTCAAATTTGTCTTGGGGAAATTCATATGTTTATATATAGGTTCATAGGTTTATGGATAAATGAAATCTTAATCTCCCATCTCCAGTGAGGTAGCCCCAGATCACCGGGGAACAACGTTAATTTCGGTTTGACATTTGATTTATTGAGGGGATAAGATTTATTGAGGGTTTCAGCTCGGAAAACTGATTCAGCTTAGTTTATTCATTTGTGCCAAAGATGCTTTTTAAAGAGTCAACTGGGCTTTCTTTGTTTTTCCTTGAAGATGCTTCGCTTCCCATCCAAGAAGCTTCTTCAGTTCTGAGAACTGAACTGAAAACTGAAGAAGCTTCTGGGATGAGAAGTGAAACATCTTCAAAAAACAAACAAACAGAGAAAGTCCAGTAGCTTTTGAAAAAGCAGTTTTGTGGCAACTAAGAGCTGGATGATTAAGACTCTTCATAGGCATTTGTTCATTTATGTTTTTATTTTAATATTATTTCCATTTTTAAAAAAGTAGAACATTGGCATCTTTTTCTAACTCTTAATGACTCAGAATGGCATAACTTTCAGGAATACAATTAAAACCATTGCAGCTGGTACTTTGACTTTTTTTAACCTCACTGTGATTGCCTTGCTAAAGTTTATTCAGATTTTTAAATTTTTTTAACAGAGAACTATATAAAGGCTTGGATGAGCACATGTGTTTTTGAGCCCTCCCGCCCCAAAAACCCTGGAATAGAAGAAGATTAGATTAGATTAACAGAGTTGGAAGGTACCTTGTAGGTCATCTAGTCCAACCCCCTGCTCAAGCAGGAGACT
>JANHFT010004050.1:0-20427 GCA_032467955.1 Pseudoxenodon macrops
GGCTGTGCACCGCCCTGAGTCTTTCGAGAGAAGGGCGGTATAAAAATTTAATAAATAAATAAATAAATAAATAAATATTGCGAGGCACTGGCAAAGCCTGGTCTAGATATATGATGACAGCCCCAATCCATCAACCCAAGGTAGCAGGGGAAACCCTGTTATCCAGTTTACTAGGGTGAAAAGAGACGAAGAGAGATTCTGTCTTCCTGATAGAAGCCGTCCTCTTTACATATATTCGGAGAGCCCTCCTAACATCTAATGTATGCCAAATTCGTTCCAAATGATGGACTGGGAAGGGCAGAAGTCAGGAAGAACTAGTTCTTGAGCCCTATGAAACCATGTGTTGATTTTGGGGATGAATGTAGGATCCAGATGTAGAATGACTGTCGGAATGGAAGATGGAGAAATCCTGCCTAACTGACAGAGCCGCTAACTCTGAAATACACCTGGCGGACATGATGGCCACTACGAAGGCCATCTTGTAAGACAGGAACTTGAGACTGGAATCCTTCAAAGGTTCGAAGGGAGTCCTGGTAAGGTAGTTCAAGACCTTAGTCAAATCCCAAGTGGGAAATCTGTGCACCACAGGGGGACAGATGTTAGTGGGCCCCCTGAGGAATGGTCAAATTGAAGGGAGTTGTGAAAGGGGCTCTCTGGTATTGACTAAAAGGACTGTGGAAAGGGCTGCCACCTGGTGTCTAATTGTGTTAGGGGAAAGACCCCTATCCAACCCATCTTGGAGGAAATCCAAGACATTAGAGATGGACACATCTGTAGGAATCAACCCCCTGTCTGAACACCACCCACAGAAGGTCCTCCATGTGGAGTCATAGATGCGAGTGGTAGAAGCCCTGCGAGTGGCCTGCATGGTCTTGATGACCCTGGAGGATAGATTGTCCCTGCTCAAGAGGATCCGCTCAAGCACCAGGCAGTTAGTTGAGGGCCCGGATGGACCAATGCCCCCTGGCTGAGGGACACCTTGTTCTGTGGAATCCTCCAGGGTCGAGCCAATGACAGGTTCACCAGGTCTGTGAACCAAGGTCGCCTGGGCCAGTGAGGAGCCAGAAATAGGAGTTCGGCCTTCTCCTCCAGCAGTTTCCTGATAACCCTCGGAATCAATGGAAGAGGAGGAAAGGCATAGAACAACCCTGCTGGCCATGGGCTGTGTAGAACGTCCACTGCTTCTGCCTCCGGTGTTGCAAAATGGGTGAAGAATTGAGGAAGTTGATGGTTCTCTCTGGATGCAAACAGATCCACTGTCAGAATCAAAGATGATTGTGATCTCCTGGAACAGGGTTGGGTGTAGCTGCTACTCCGCATGGTCTATCTGAATCCAACTGAGCCAGTCGGCTTGGATGTTCATCATGCCCGTTATGTGTGCTGCCTGAATGGAACAAATGTGGGATTCCACCCAGAGGCCTAGCTGTTAGGCTTTCTGCATCAGGGACCTGGAATGGGTTCCTTCCAGTCGGCTGATGTGGGCCTTCACTGTCACATTGTCTGTCCTGTCCAGTTAAGTCCTCCTGAGACCACTGGCCTTGAATCATGCAGTCTTGTAGGTGAACTCCCCAGCCAAACAGGCTGGCATCAGTCATCAACACGAAATGGCCTGGTTCTCTGAAGCTGCTGCCTTTTGCTATAGCATGTGAGGTCCACCAACTGAGGGAGACTAGCATGTCCGGCGGAATCTGCACTCTGGTTGTGGAAGTGCTCCTGTTGGACCTCTGATATGGGAGGATGAACCACTGGAGTCTCCTGCAGTGGAGGTGAGTCCAAGGAATGATGGAGAAAGTTGAAACCATCTTGCCCATGAGTTAGGATAGCAGAAGAAGGGAGCTGGATTTCTCTGCGATGATGTGGCCTGCCAAGTTCTTCAGGCTGTCTTGGCGCTCCTGGGAAAGGTAAACGGTTGGACTCCACCATATCTATAATTGCTCCTAGATGCAGTAGTCGAGTGATAGGGACTAAATGGCTCTTGTACATGTTTATCGAAAAGCCATGTTCTTGAAGGACCTGAATTGTGGTTTGAAGATCCCTCCTTCTTGAGGGAGAGAATTGGACTGGATGAGGATGTCATCTAAATAAATTTGAATCCTGATAGGGAGGGTTTTGAGGTAGCCTGCCAGGGTGGCCATTATCTTGGTGAACACCCTGGGAGCCGAGGAAAGGCCAAATGGGAGAGCCTGATATTGATAATGTTCCCCTGCATAATGGAAGGAGAGAAACTGTCTGTGGGAAGGATGGATAGGGACATGGAGGTAAGCTTCAATTAGGTCCACCGAAGTGAGAAGATCTCTCTTTCTGATGTCTCTAAGATAAACAGCAGAGACTGCATCTTGAACCATTCAAGGTTTTGAGGTTGAGAATTGCTCTCCAACCTCCCGAGGCCTTCTGGACTAGGAACAGTCAGGAGTAGAACCCCTGACCATATTGCTTCACTGGAACTGGCTGGATGGCCTGAATCTCCAAGGAATGTTTGATAGCCAACTCTATGAGGAGATGCCTGGAATTGTCCCAAGAAACCAGGCACCGACAAAAAGACTCGGGGGGGGGGAAGAGAAATTCCAGGTAAAGACCTGATCTTTCAGATCACCACTCCAAAGTGGTGGAGAAGTCCCACTGGCTGGCAAAGAGAGCCAGATTACCTTCTATGGGAAGGTTGGAGAAGTAGTCATTTGGGACATTGGGAAGAGCGACCTCTATTGCATCAGAAGGACTGTCTGGGAGGACACCTCTGTCCCTGTCTGACCTGTCTGACCTGTCTGTCCTGTCTGGGGAGAAAGGAATGTTGATGTCTCTGTGACCCACTTTCTCCCCCAGACCCCTGAAAGGGCTGGGGTCTAAATTAAGGAGCAGGGCGAGATTCCACTCTGCAGGAAATGCTGGGAATTGCTTGCGGTTGTCCCTGGTTTCGACCAGCACCTGATTTAGGGAGTCTCCAAACAAATTGTCCTCAGCATAGGGTGAAGAGGCCAGACACCATTTATTTCTGGCATCAGCCTGCCACTGGCGTAGCCAGAGAACATGTCTAGCCACCACTGAGGAGCCAATGGACCTGGCTGCAAATCGAGAAGCATTAAGAGTGGCACCCGCTGAAAATTCTATTGCTGCTATGACCTTATTGAGATCCTGATGGGATCTAGTATTGGACAGGGGAAGGTGAGCCTGAAGCTGTCTCAACCAGATGATAGAAGGTCTATTAAAATAAAAACTGCTGCTGATGCCTTAACTGACCAAGCAGCTGTCTGGTGGGCCCTAACTAAAGACTAGTCTGATCTCCTGTCTTCTGGATGAAGAATCTCCTCTGGAGGACCTGTTATAACTGATTGGGGAGAAAGAGTCACTATAGGGGCATCAATGGAAGGGACCTGAAGGGTTTTAGAAAAATCCAATCCCACATTATAAAATTGCCTGTTTGGGCTGTTGGGGTTAGGATCTGCCCCCAGGGAAGATCACTGTCTCTGTACAATGTCAGAAAAGAATTTGGGGGGAGGGAACCTCCTCTGATTCAATGATGGGCTCTGAAAACAAAGGATCTAGTGGTACCTCAGAACCCTCCGTCTGATTAGGTGTTGTCTGGGGAAGCCCCAAGCAAGTAGCAATCTTAGCCTTGTGGAGTAAAGACTTGAATAGTTGAGGATGTAACAATCCCACATATGAAGGTTGGTCTAGCAATAGACCCTCATCGTCTGAAAAATCTGGATCCCGTGGGATGTCCTCCCCTGACTCAGATGCCTAACTGGAAGAAGCTGCTGAATAGGCCCGATGTATGGGAGGCAGGGCCTCTCCTAAACTATGAGATCCTTGAAAGGGATCCTGAGATCTGGGATAATCAAAAGCCCCAAAAGTAGCTCTCTGTTGCAAACCTGCTGCAATGCCTTGTTTGACTGCATCTGAAATTAAAGCCCTCATGCTAGGCGGGCTGAGGCATTCTCCTGAGTGCTCAGGCCAGCAGCTGTGGGTGTAACGTGGCTTCTGCCCTAGAGGGCCTGTGAGACCCCAGGGAATCCCAATGTGAATCAGCAGGTCTGGGTTCAGGGAGAGGCCCAAACAGCAAATCTTTGCTGCCTGCCAGGTCAGGGAGCTGGTTTAAGGGCCCATCTGGAGACCAAGAAGAACCTGGGTTTTCTTCCTGGATGGTAGGCAGTTGTAACTGCCTTGAGGAAGAAGGCTCTAGGCTATTAGAATCAGGAGGAGAGGTGCCTCTCTGTTGTTTCTCAACTTCCTTGGTGGCTTTGGCAATGGTCTTTTCAATGGCCTTGTGTCTCTTCTCCACCTCCCTTTCAGTAGCCCTGGAAGACCTGGAGGTGGACTTGGATCTCTGCCTGGAAGACCTCGATCCCGAGGCTCTTGCCTCCAAAGGTGAATCTTGAGCCAAAATGGAAGGGAGGAGCTGCAAGCGTGGTGAACGGCCCGATGTAGCCATCCTGGAACAATAGCCTCAATAGGGTAGAAAAACCCCAAGGGAAACTGAAAGTCACAATAGAGGGAATTCAGAGGCCAGGGATACCTATTGAGTTGAGGGGAAAGCGTTGCAGAGAAGAAACTCATGGACACTGTTCCAGCCAAGCTGCTTGCTTCCCCTGGCCATTTGAAAAATGGCGCGGAACTGATCTTTATGCCTAAATGGCCAGCACTACAGAGCCAGGCTCATGAGCGCAGCAGCAGCCCAAAGGAAATAAAACTGATGGCTGTAAAGGGGGTGATGAAGCCTCAATCCCCCCTTAGGGTCAGTGGTTCAGAGCTAGGCTCATGAGCGCTGCCCTGGAAGATTTGCCAGCCGACAATCTCCTTACCGCTCCTGCCATCTTCGGCGGATTCAGGGTGAATAGCCCTTCGCACCAGATTGGAATGCCGGCTCAAACAGCCGCAAAAGGAGCCGACCTAAAAATCTGTAATCTAAAGGGAAAAAAACCCTAAAGTGCAGTTAGGAATGGATCAGCTTTTAAAAACACGTCTAGTCCAAGTTAGTCTGAGTCTCAAAAGCAGGAAGCAAGTGGAGGAAGTGGGAAAAATCAAGTTGCGGACTCAGTCCAATAGGAGGACAGACAGAGTTAACTCATGCTGTCCCCACCACTATGGAGAATAAACATTCCCAAAAACTGTTGTGGTCATTGTGGTATGAATGGATTTGGTTTGTGGTTTTTCTCGTTGCCTCAGTGGTGTCCTGTGTTATTCCATCTGAAGATCCCAAGTGAAGCTGTGGAATTTTGCACCCTACAGGATGTTTTGGTTCTGTAATTGTAACTGTATCACTGAATGTTGTTGTTGTTACCACTGTTGTGATTGTAAGCCAATATGTGCTTATGAAAAACCTTGTGATATAGAAATACTGGAAGACTGGGTAGATTAAATATATAAGAATTGGGGCATTTAATCTGATCAACCTGACTTGAACACAGTAGTCCTAAGAAATAGTGATATTATAATCCCTGAAGATATAGGATGTTTCAATTTAATGCAATGATTATAATTTTCTTATGAGCAAAACTAATAAGACAAGAATACAATGCAATGATTAATCTGAAAAATCATACATTATAAACAAGGGTCTTTTTTTTTGCTTAATGTAATCTTTCAGTCTGAAATTAATATAACACAACCTAGTAATCCATTTGCACCTAGATTGAGTGGGTTAGGAATGGATGAGGGTAATAAAATTCTTAACTGCCATGCTACGGATGGCTTATATGTGGAAAGTTGATATGGAGTATATGTATTGTTTTTCCTACTGTCCACATAACAATGTGACAGACTGGGTACCTGTTTATGTGGAAGCAGACCTAGATTGAGTGGGTTATGAATGGATGTGGGTAATAAAATTCTTAACTACCATGCTACGGACGGGTTATATGTGGAAAATTTGTCTATATGCAACTGCCTAGCCATTGATATGGAGCATATGTATTGTTTTTCCTACTGATCTAAAATGAGTGGCCTCCAGAATTCAGGTATGCGAACCAGCCACCTGGATAGCTGATGGAATGTATAGATATCAAAAGCCTATCTATATGATTAATAGAATTACAAACTGTGATAGAAATAATAAAATGAGAACAGCAATTTACCAAACCATATTAGCATTGGATTATTTATTAGCTAAAGAAGGAGTTGTCTGTGGTAAATCCCAAGACAATAACAGAAACATATATCAAATAAAAATGGCAGAAAAAGAAAAAGAATCAAATGCACAATACCATATTTATGTAAGAGGTTCTCTTCATCCTCTTTTGAATTGTCTTTTAAAAAAGCACTTTTGAGATAATTATGACCTGGATGACTGAAAATCTCCATTGACATTTCCCTTTTTTGTTTCCCTATTCATTTACCAATTTTGTTCACCAAAACTTCATGTTGGGTATTTTTTCCTTCATTTTTGCAGGTTCTGTTGGAAGAATAAAGGGAATGTTTATAGTCTATTTCTGTGTGAGGGTGATTTTTCAGTTCCTTCCATTGCAATTGATATACAGTGAATTGGCTCAGATTTGATTATGTTGGTTGATCAATCCAGTCCTGTTGACTCCAAGTGGCAACAGCTCAGTAAGATTTGAGGGGGGGGGAACCCTTTCTACTCTGGCTGTTTGGATTCCTTTTCATTGACAAGGTCAGAGATTAACACTGAGACATAATGAACAATTGTGTCAAACAAATTCATTGACCAAACATAATTGTAGTAAAATATATAAATTGTATGAGAATAAGAATAGTTTGTTGTGAAAATAAAGTAAGTGGAATTTCAAACTTTTTTGAAAGTTTGGGATTTTTTTTCTTAAGGAGGCTAACTAATTGTAGGTGTACATGCATGAATAATGATGAAATGAGCTCTTTGTTTGCAAGCACTGAAGCGTAATTTTCTCATAAATTTTCTAATGTGGATGACAAACAAAGATGATAGCCGGTAGTCTAACAAGTCACAATAAGCAATCTCTTTCCTCTTAGTACATCAAGTATTCAACTAATACATATCCCCTGCTCTCTTGCAACTGTCAACATCCTATTTGCTTGAGTTTCATTTTTTTCTTATAACTGATTTTGTGTCAATGCAAATAAAGCACTGTGATATTATAATCAAATGCAAAGTATAATATTTTAAAGTGAGGAATTATATAGGCAGTTCCTCTCAGTAGATGGCAGCATTCTGCTGACCTTGTGTGGTCTTGCAAGCTAAGCATGGCCGGGCCTGGTTAATATTTAGATTGCACATTTCCCGGAATACTAAAATTATCATAAAAGATGCCAATGGCAAATCATACTGTATTTTGTGGCAAAAGAATTAACACAAAGTCCACCAGAAGTTGAACTGAATTGAGAGGAGATTTTACTTTATGAAATTCCTCCAGCCATATGCCACCTACTACAGTTCAAGAAAAAATTGACCTAACAATCATGCTAGAGTCCAATGTTCATTTCAAAAGTAATGCAATTGATAGGATATTGCCTGAAAGCCCAATTATTGCTAGCTTTTTCATAATAGTTTTTCTCCTTTGCTGAATTGTTCATACATTGATTCAATTTGTGAGAGTTGTCACAGCAGCCAAAGGAGCTATTTTAATGCAACCTGTTGAGAAAAATAACAGGCTCACTTTATAGGTAGTGAATAGGTATCCTCTTTGGCAAGGGGAAAGGAAAATGTGACATATGTTCAGGACAATTGGGGATTAATAGGCCATAGGAAAAGAACTGAAAAGCTGTAAGAGTAGATTGACATATGAGTGATGAGGAGAAACATAGGAATTTATGGCAGGTGAAGCTATCTGAATAAAGATGTGGGAAATCAGGAGAGGATGGGATATTTTATATTGGTTTAAAAGAGAAAGCCAGAACTTTGTTCTAACTGTTATTCTATATTAGAAAACTAAAAGTTGTCTGTCAAGCTGAGCTAATTTTTATAAAAGATTCTTTGTTACGTGCTAGTTTACAATCCAGCTTCTGTCAGTTTTTATTAAGCTATGCAAAAAAATTACGAGGATTTGAATAAACTGGACAATTTTATTCTGACTTATTGAGCACTAAACAGCTTAGTTGAAAATAATTCCTGGAGTGAACAACAATGTGCTTGATTCTATTGGTGAACAATGGAAAGCTTAAAACTAAAGCCTTGACAAAGTTAACACTATTCTATTAAAAAGTAAAGGTTGAAGTACATTTATTGCCAGTCAATTAAACATTTGAAAAGATGTTCTTAGGGGACAGATATTTTGATCCCTTAACCCCATGATGTGCAAAAGGTGAGTGGGGCCCAGGAGAATTTAAGGAGTGA
This sequence comes from Pseudoxenodon macrops, assembly GCA_032467955.1. Classification (NCBI taxonomy): domain Eukaryota; kingdom Metazoa; phylum Chordata; class Lepidosauria; order Squamata; family Pseudoxenodontidae; genus Pseudoxenodon; species Pseudoxenodon macrops. Next base: position 8,261 of record JANHFT010004050.1, read on the forward strand.
AATCCTTAAGTACCTAGAAGTTTTAGGACATCCATTTTATGCTTTAATCTTTTGATGTTCCAAAAGCATGAACAAGAAATCAACTGTTCCCTGTCTTCCTCAAGGGAACTTAACGCAAAAGCTGGTATTTCAGGCTTCCTATATTTTATAGGGTTGGGCAGTGCTCCATGATGTCATGCTGACAACATGACTGCAGAAATGTCTTTGGACAGTACTGGTTCAAAGGCCTTGAAATGGAGATGAGCACCACCCCCTATGGTTGATGACTAGCGGAGTAAAATCCATAGGGACTCTTATTCTTTTTTACCTTTTAGTGGAGTCTAAAAAAGCAATATAGGTGACCCATGTGTTGTTCACTTTGGGCACCCATTCTTTACTTCCACAACCAATTGATGGATCAATTAATCACTTAATTGCCATAAGAAAATTCTATTCCAGCAGTTTATCATGCAATTAAAATATCTGTATTTAATAAAGTCCAGAAATTAATAAAATATCATTTGTATCTGTAGATATTTTCCTTATCCAGATTGGGGAAAATAATATGATTTATATAGCTGATTTAGTTTTGATCAAAGCATTGTCACTTTATATTCAGACAATGTATGGAACTCATGTAAGCACCAGATGTCTAACAATCCTTGTAGTATGTTTCCTTTAGACCACGTGGTATTTATCTTATTGTCTACTCTGGATATAATATGGAATTGGCATAAAACAATGTTTAGCTCCAGGGTTGCTTTCCTTATTTTCAACTAAGCACATCTAAGGTCCACAGATACCTACTGCAAAAGATGAATCTATAACTGCTTTTCAGTTAAAAGCAAGAAGTACGGCTAACATATATTAATATTAATTTGAATGTATTTTTTCAAAGTCATAAAACCCACCTGAGAGATGTATAACACAGTACAAGATGTGAGAAAGAAATATGAGCTTCCTTATGATAAAGCATAAAGATACATTGTAAATTAAATATCTGAAGCCTCTATGAAATCAGTGCACTGAATCTGCTGCAAATGAATAATGCTTTTGACAAAAGATGAATGGAGTCCTGCAGTTTTTGCTTTCTAATATTTATGAGGAGCAGCAAAATTAAAGTATGGGATTTACAAAATATAGCCTGAGTAACTTTGAAATGTCATTTAATCTTAGAACTCTCCTTGTTTTGACCCCTTATATCAAAAGAAATGTCATTATTTCTTGTATCTTTGTGTCTAATCTATATATGTAAATTTGTCAGCATGTATAGCATATTTAACATGATGATTTTAATTTCTCCAGAAGGCATCTTCAATTACTTCAATTAATCATGTCCAACTGAATCCTAATACATTTAGTAGTTTCAATCCAAAATAATGGTATCCTGTAGTAAATTAGGGGAAATGGGTTTTTTCCTCCCCTAAGATTATAAAAAACAGTTCTAGAATCTGCTTTCAGAGATAAAGTAGGTTGCAAATCTGAAATTAGAGAACTGCTTTCACATTATTTAAAGTAAACAACTGCAAATCAGCAGAATATCTTTCTGTATATTATTCATAACATAAATTCATCATCTCAATGGAAAAAAATCAACTATGATGTATTATTATTCTGTAAAAAAAACTGTTTAAAATAAAAGTCAATAGCAATCCTGTTAAAGTATGGTGATTACTGCACTACTTTTATAAAACATGTATTCTAGTTAGAAAATCTGTGCAAAATTTTGTATGTGAGTCAACCACAATTTCTGTATTGAAATAGAAGAGAAGAGAATAACAGAGTTGGAAGGGACCTTGGAGGTCTTCTAGTCCAACTCCCTGCTTAGGCAGGAAACCCTACACCCCTTCAGACAAACAGTATCTGTTCTGACCCAGCTGCCGGACCAAAGAACACAGCATAAACAGTGTCCAAACAAACCTTGTTTTACTAGGAACGAACTACTAATTAAATGTGCTATAGTTCATGCAATTATCAAGCAGTTGTCTCCCTGCAACAGCTGGCAGTAATCCAAACAAAACAAGACCACAATTCAGATGAAGAGTCTTTCTGATAACCACCTGAATTCTTACTGTGGTGGCAAAAGGCCCAGGAGTAAAATGCAGGAAATCTTGATAACTTTACAACTAGAGCCGAACAGGATTTTTAGCAGTCAACCACAAGACATGAAAGGAATGAAGTTGTTTCCTGCAAAGGTGGTCAGTCCTTCCTTACATAGGCTATGGGTGTGGCCAATTATCCCCAAGCCTACTCCAGAGTAGTACTTCTCCTCAGAAGCCATTCCTGCCTTTTTGCAGCTCTGTGCGCGCATTGAGAAGAGGCTCCTCCTCTACCTCTTCTTCCTCTACTTCACTCAGGACAGCCTCTGGAGGTTGTGAAGGCCCTGGCTGAATCCCTACCTCTGGCATCGAGTCCTCTCCAGCCTCCTCACTATTTGTCTCTGGTGCCAGCTGGACAGGTTGCTGACTAAGCATCACACCAGCCTCCTCGCTGTTGGAATCAGTCACTAGCTGCACAGGCTGCTGGCGGGCCACAACAGTATCTTTCTCAGGTATTGTTTATGTTGTTCATAGTTGTGGAGAAAAAATATGCTTATGGACCAGCTTAGTTTCTATTCCTTATAACTTACTAAATAAAGACTCCCTTGAAGCCTCACAGTGACTATATAGAATCATAAAACTGGAAGTCAACCCTCCTCCTTAGCAGAAACAATATTTTATAAATGGTAATAGAGCATACACTGAATTAAGACCAATTATCTATCCTGAGATAAAATATGGCAATTTGGAATAAATTTCAATTTTCTTGGCAAAAGATATCTTGTCTGCATACAATTGCCATTTTTAATTCTGGGTTGCTACAAAACTTCAATCACAATCTATGGCCAGAGTGACATTTAAACAATTTAAACTGTTATGGAGGAACAGTCCTAAAATGAAGCAAAGGACAAAATCCAATTTCCTGTTATTTATATAAATCAGAAGTGGGCAAAATATTCACCACAGTGCACTTAGACTTATATACCGCTTTACAGCCCTCTCTAAGCGGTTTTACAGAGTCAGCATATTGCCCCCAACAATTTGGGTCCTCATTTTACCCACCTAGGAAGGATGGAAGGCTTAGTCAACCTTGAGCCTGGTGAGATTTGAACTGGCAAATTGCAGGCAGCTGGCAGGCAGTAGAAGTAGCCTGCAGTACTGCACTCTAACCACTGCACCACCGTAGCTCAATATACAAGAATATACAAGGATAAGAAGTATGAAGCGCCTTAAAAATGGTAAAGCAGTTGTATCTTTTTGCCAAGAGACTAAGCAACAGAACTAAGGTTTTAAATTATTTCAAAGTATCAATATATCAGGGAGAAGACAGATTAGTATAGTACTAGCAATTTGCTGGGCCTAAAAAACAGGGCTGTGGAGTCGGAGTCGGAGGAAATTTTGGGTACCTGGAGTCGAGTCGGAGTCGGAAGTACAATAACTGAGGAGTCAGAGTCGGAACATTTATCTACCGACTAGTCGGAGTCGAGGAGTCAGAGTCGGAAGTACAAAAACTGAGGAGTCGGAGTCGGAACATTTACCTACCGACTCCACAGCCCTGCTAAAAAACGAGGTGCTGCTACTAACAATAGAGGCAACAAGTCCAGAAGAGATAACATTATGGGAGAGGAGAGACAATAGCCCCTTTTTCTCATCATTTTCTTTTCCCCCTCTTGAATAAGCTGACAGGGAAACTTCTGCATCAGGTGGCAATTTCTATTCACATCACCACCAGGATAGGCAAAATGTTGGTGATGAATAACCAGCTGACATAGAATCATTTTTGATTTGGTAGGTGATTTTAAAGTATAGTAGCTACTACTGGTCAGGTGATAGATGGTCAAACAAGGTGAAATACCCATTTAGCTGCAGAAGGTAAATACAAGTTCTATTACTTGGAACAGCATATACTCCACACTCAAGTGTCTCCTTGCAATCTTACAGATTGCCCACCTGCTTCATGACACTGATACATTTCTCTGTGCAATGCTAGCTTCCAACCTCTATCACAAATTGTCACAATAAATGTCCAAATCCACAACTAATGTAACTATATGTTCTGAAGTACAATGAGCACAAGTCTATTGTTTATATTTCTTGATTTATTACATATAGTATATCATAGGCATTATCATCATTCCTATTTTTATCATATTATGTTCCAAACAGTCTGAAGTAAATCCACAGCTAATCTACAACTAGAGTATTATTAAGTCTTCAAAACAATAAAGCAACAGAAACATGACCACTTTTCAATTTCCAATGATCAGAATTACTGGAAGAGAATATGTATAGTTTGGAGTTGAATTGTGGCTTATTTGATGCTGTCTTGAGTTTTGATATTTACTTGCAGACATGTCATTATCCAATTAATAACATCATGGGGTGATGATGTCACCTAGTTGTTAATAAATATCTCAGTAAACAATCAAGCATAGATAGCACCAAGAACACATCTAGTTCTGATGTTTGCTTCTACCATAATACAACCCCAATCCACCAATTCCAATTTTCTCAGAGAGTTCAGTGGGTGGGTATATCTTTGGCACTGAGAGATAACCTTTGCCATACTCTGTTCTACCGTTCCTAATCATGAGGTTTTGTGAGATTGTATTTTCTAAGGGGTATATGTAACAGCTGACCTAGTTGAATGGTTGATTTATTTTATGGAAAAGGCAGAGAATTATTCCTTTACACTTTCAATACAAGCTTCAACAAAAAACTCTACAGTATTTAGGATGTCCTTTTGAATATACTTTCCTTCAGAAAATCTATTGCAAGTGTTTCACCACAATGTTTGTTACATTCTTCCTTTAAGGACACTTAGAAACAAAACATTTAAAGGAATGAACTACAACATCCCCACATCTGTCATGAAATTGGGATGCTTCATCCCATTTAGCTTGTTTATAAAAAACAAAACAAACTATTGTGTTATTTTCATATTATACTTTCAATGAATTGAGCTCTGCTTTTTCAACCTTAATTCAGATCTGGGTTTTAAAGTGAGCTGGAAATTTTTTAGAGTAGCATGGATTAGACATATCTCCTACTTGAATTTAGCTAGATTGGATAGTCTTGTTATATCTACCCCCCTTTAAACTCCTTGCATTTTGAAGGGACTAATTTTGAATATGCCATAGCAAAGTAAACAGAGATACTGATAGACAACAATTTCTGAAGATTTATTGACTACAAAATAAGCATCAATAAGGTAGCTGAATGACTGCTAATGATTAAACAAAATGAGAGGGCTAGCAAATTGCTAGAGTTACTTTGCCATAATAGAGTAGATCAAATAAATATTGCAGATAAATCCACAATAACAGAATGAGATATAGTTACCTAACACGATGAAGGGAATTCCCAGGAAGGTAGAATTATATTTCCCACCAGTCAGATTAATGATTCCAGCTGCAGTGAGAGTGGCCATAGTCACGGTTAATAAGCCAAGGAGGCCAAGCCAAGGTTTGCTGCGGACACAGTCTTGCATGGAACAACAGAGCATTGCCAAGGTCACCACAAGGACTAGGCTTGTGGTTAGGTAATGTTCTGATATCCTACTTGTCTTCTGGAAGTCTTTTTGAAGGGATGATGAAGTGAAAGGGTACATTGTGACATTCTGGTTGGATTTCTGAAAAAGTTCTACTGTGTCACAGAAGTTGGATTCCCATTTTTCTGCTACAATGTCATTTAAGGAATTGATTGCCTGCAAGTAATAGGTAAGCTGAATGGCTTCAGCAGACTTTATCCGATCTTTGCTGTGCACAGTGACTCCACCAAGCTGGTGCCCATTGTATACTTCCCTGCCATCCTTTAAGTGTGTGATTGGATATCTGATAGAAAAATTAGTTTGATTAGAGAAGCGAGCAGCTTTCAGTTCCTTCAGGATATGTACGATATCATCCACTATGCAAGACTTGTCATTATTTAGGATGCAGATATGAGCAAATGTGTAATTGAAACCAGGTCTTTGTACTTGGATTCTGGTCACAGCAGAATGCAACTACAAGGGAGAGAAAAAAAATCACACATATTATTTATCATCTGATAATCTTGCATTATAGCAACAGAACAGCAGCGGCAACTAGAACAACATGTTTTTTCTTATCTACCCAAGCAAGCAGGATTTAATAACCAAAACAGTAATAAGTACCCTCTGAAAATAAAAAAAAATACATTAAAGTATTGTTATCATTCCCCAACACTATTTTGCACAACTTAATTAACTTCTGGCAAAAAAAACACCCTGGGCCCTAATTTGTTGCTCTGTCTTTTCATACATCCAAATAGACTTTCCCCACCGTTAAGAAAGCAAACAAGTTTCAGTTCAGAAGTTCTTTCTCTATTAGGAGCAAGAAAGAAATTTGTTGCAATCAGATCAAAACTGCTTTCTTATCTAAAAGAAAATGAAACAAATCAATAATGTTCCCATACAATTAACTACAATTGTGTTTGGACTGAAATAGATCTCTGGTTAATGCATGGCCACATCAGTGTATTTTTCTTGGCAACAGCATACCAATTTGTCCAAGATGTTTTCTGACTCTCCAGGCTAGTCTACAGCCCTGATACTCCTGATAGTTTCCCATCCAAGGACTAGCTAGGTCCAGTGGTCACATTACCATGTGGTTCCTGAATGATAGATTGACCAATATACAGCCCAAAGAGGTAAAAGTCCTTTGAAGGTAGATTATTGCATTTAAGATACTGTATCGTTAGTCCTTGACTCATGATTACAATTGGGACCATAATTTCAGTTGTAAATTAAGGCACCCATGTGATTGGACCTGTTATGACTATTATGTTGTTAAGCAAATCACATTATTGTAATTCTGAATCACACAGTTCTTAAGCAAATCATGCAGTCATAAGTCTGAATGCCTTCTCTCTCAAATGGGCATTTGCTGGAAACCAGCAAAAAAGTAGCAAATAGCAATCATGTGACTGTGGAGCACTGCAACCATTTGTAAATGTGAAGTAGTTTCCAAGTGTTTGAAATACAATCATGTGACTGTGGGAGAGGGCCGCATGACATTTATGTTCCATAAAGCATCCTTTTTGAGGTCATCATAATTCCAAATGGTCATTAAACTATAAAATATTTCACAGAGCTCTTGGGCTTCCAAGGCAGACATGAACTAAGTTAAAGCTTTTGAAATCTTGAGCAGTATGATTAGCTACGAACTACTCTATCATAGTTTAGAAATGATAGCTCCTGCAAACAGTTTTTGAATATTGAGGTGAGGAAATAAGTTTTTTTTTAAATTCCCAACTGGAGTTCTTGTTTTCCTTTCTCAAGCTAAGTGAATAACCAGTACATGTTTATATGGTCTACATTCTTACTCCAAATCTCTACTGATTTCCCTTTAATTAATTTGGACAGACATATAGAGCACCCCGGAGCTTTTGCATTTTCTGAAGGTCCCCCAACTCAGTACTAACCAGATATATTGGTTATATTACTATGTGAGTCAAATGTGAATACAAAGAACTGGAAGCATTTTGAAAATGAATCAATGTGTCTGGTGTATATATATTTAACACATTTATAGACTTTTAAATTATTATTTTATTTCTGGATTATGCAGATAATAAACAGAAGATATTGTTGAAATAGATAATCCAGATTTATTTACTGCAGCAGCAATGATTTTTATTTTGTTTTACATCATAGCTCTGGAAAGCTAATGTATAAAAATCAGAAATGGTAAATATTCACTTCCAGGAAGATGGCTAACTGAACACATGCCTGGGGAGAGATCTCTGAAGAATTTTCCCCTGGGGTGTACCTCTTCTGGCTTCTAACTGAAGGGACTGGCACCCCATCAGTTTTTATGACCCACCCGGCCAGGGTGTGTCAAAGAACTTTCCCTTTGAACTCTCCAGTACAGCTGTAAGCTGGCAAACAGGTTAAAATGCTGAACTCAAAACACGCCAAGAAAAGGAAGAAACTGACATATATTGACTACTGTGCTGACTGCATTAAAAGTAAGAACAACGGCCCACATCTCAAAAAACAACCACCCCAACAACCAATACTAGGCATGTTTACTTCCTCAAAATCCACCACTTCAAACCTTAAATGCAAGCTACTTAACACAAGAAGTCTCATAAACAAAATACCAGAATTCTTCCTCTTACTAAATACAACTATATTTGACATTATATTTGTCTGTGAGACATGGCTGAATTAATCCCTCCCAGACTCTATAACCACAGTGAGAGACTATCATGTTTACTGGTCCAATTGTGAAATATGTAGAGGGGGTATTGTTGCTATCTTCTATAAAAAATCCCTAAATCTAAAAAAACATTCAAGTTACACAGGAGCTTGCTCTTCCTGAGACCATTGTATGTCCCTAAATCCCACAATTCGCTTCTTGCTTTGTTATAGAGCCACTGATTATGATCTTGTACGTGCTAACAGACTAACTTCACTACTATCATGGGCAACCTCTTGCCCACCCCCTCTTATCTTTCTTGGTGACCTCAATCTACCACTTACATGAATTGGACCCTAAATGAATGTGTAACAGAAAGGATTGTTGGTCTTACTGAGACACACCTTCTCAGACGGTTGTGAGAGAGTCCAAAGCGTGGATTAACTCTTCCTTCCTTCATGGACTAAGTCAACAAATTTTTCGAGCCACGCCTTTCCGGTTCCTGTCCTTCCCAGTTATTTGATGAAGGCATAGCTGAGTAAGGCAGTGTCTCTCCAGTGATCTTCCAATCCACTTAAAGATCCAGACCAACAAACCTAACCCAACCTATAGGGTGGGTTTTGGACTCTCCCGCACCCGTCTGAGAAGGTGCATATCAGGTAAGACCAATGGCTCCTTCTCCAGATCTGCTGCAGGAGAGTCCAAAGTGTAGGATATATCAAAGTTGATTAATGTCCAGGGGGGCACCATTTTATCCGGAGAACCCCCATCTCTGTGTACCCTTTGTAATACCCTTCTACCAAAGGATGCTTCCACAGATGCGAAAACATCTAACCAATGGTAGAAGGTGACGATCAAGTGGCGGCCCTACAAATATCCTCAATGGGAACCTGAGTAGCCCATGCCGACTAGGTCGCATTCCTAGTCAGAGCAGTTATACCCCTGGGCACCTGTCTGGCTTGACTCTTATAAGCAGTACCTATGCATGCTCTGAGCCACCTGCCCACTGTTGACGGAGTGATCCTAGCACCCAAAGAAGTTAATTGAAAGGATACAAACAGGGACTCCATTTTGCAGAACCATCCCATCCATTTGATGTAAACTTTGGGGGCCTGTTGCACATCTAAAGTGTGCCATGCCTTTTCTAAGGCCTGTGTTGGTCTTGGACAAAAACTAGGCAGAACTAGATCCTGGGCCCTGCGGAAGGGGCGTTGGTCTTACCTGACATGCCTTTTCTCTGGGTAGTAGAGATAGCATCCAGGAATGGGTTAACTCCATCTATCCTCTCATTGGACTGAGTCTGCTAGCTTAATGACATGCCTCCTCTAGTCGTACTCCACAGTTATGATGAAGAAGAGATCGCTGCAGACTGATGTGAATTCCTATTATCATGATTCCATCAGGCCCCAGGGCTGGGCCAAGATCAAGGTGGGGCTGGATGCTATCTCCATTACCCAGAAAAAGATGTGTCAGGTAAGAACAAAGCCTCTTCTTCTTTGTGAGTGGAGATAGCATCCAGGAATGGGACATACCGAAGCTTGGCAGTCCTCACGGGTGGGCCTGAGCCCGGTCCTGGGCCGCAGCCTCTCTGTGAACCCTCTGCAAGACCCAGTGTCAAAATGCTGTTTTGGCAGAAGCAGAGGAGTCCAGTTTATAATGTCGTATAAATGGGTCCAGGGAAAACCAGGTGACGGTCCGGCAGACCTCCTCAATGGATGCCTGAGTTGCCCACACTGCAGATGTCACCGCACTCCTGGTAGAGTGAGCGAGAATATGAATGGGAATAGGTAAAGATTGTACCTCATATGTCTTGGCAATACAGGCCTTGAGCCATCTGGCTATGGTACAAGAGGTGACCCTGTGGCCCAACGTGCCCGGGAGAAATTACACAAATAGGGATTCAGACCATTGGAGTTTGGAAGTCCTGTGTAGATATATACGGAGAGCACGTCAAATGTCCAGTGTGTGCCATCTGCGTTCCAGACAATGAGCTCACGGACAAAAATTTGGTAAGACCAATTCCTGAGCCCTATGAAACCAGGTATTTACTTTTGGTACAAAGGAGGGATCTAGCCTGAGGACAACTCTGTCTGAGTGGAACACACAGAGGTCCTGGTGAACGGATAGTGCCACCATCTCCGACACCCTCCTGGCTGATGTGACTGCTACCGCTTGGCCGGATCTCTTGACCTCGGACACCTGATGAAGTACTGCAGGGAGCTGAAGAGAAACTCCAGGGATAGGCCGAATCTCACCGTCTCCCTGACCCATGCGTCCATAGTGACTTCTTCCCTCTGGCTGGCAAAGAAGGCCAGTCAACCTCCAATGGAATACATTGATGGGTAGTCACTTCTGGCGACGTAAGGAACAATTCCCCCCACCCCAGAAAGATCTCCTCAGGGGAAATGCTGCCCCCTACCTGCTCTCTCCTGTGGGGGGGCTGCCTCTGGGGGAAGGATCAGGAAGGTCTATAAAATCCCTGGCCTCTGTCCTGCCTTCGAAAGGGTGAATGGCGAAAGGAAGTTGTGCAAAATTCAGCCTGTCTGGAGAGGTTTGTCCCTTGTCTCCATTAAAAGGGGATCAAGGGAAGGTCCGAATAACTTCTCCCCTGCATAAAGGGCTGAGGCCAGCTTCCATTTATGTTTGGCATCTGCTTGCCATTGGCAGAGCCAGAAAAGTCTGTGGGAAGCTACCAAGGAGGAAATTGCCCTAGAGATGAAGCTAGCTGCATTTAATGTAGCATCCACTGAAAACTCTAAGGCAGCTAAGGATTGTTAATGTCCTGATGGGCTCTACTGTCCTCCGGAGGAATCCTCTTCTGCAGCTGCTTTATCTATAAAAGGGTCATCCTATTAAAGAAGGAGGCTGCCATGGAGGCCCTTACCGACCAGGCGGCCGCCTGGTGGGCTCTGACTAGTGAGTGTTCCAGTCTTTTGTCCTCTGGCTTAAGAGCATCAAGACGAGTGTCTGACAATATAGAGGGAGAGCTGCAGTTAACATCTATATCATCAAATATCTATTCATTTTCCCATACTTTCCCAGTATTATTCCTAACAAAAGCATTTCTGGTCTTAATTCAATACATTGTTGTATTATCTCTTCCACCCACATCTTAATTTTAGTCCAATACATTTTGGCATGTACAAAATCTTTCAAATTACCCTGGGAATGAGGGGGAGAGGAGAGAATGTATACATCAGCCCTCACAGCCATGGGCTGTGGAGAGCATTGGTCCCTTCTGCTCCATGTGTCCTGAACCTAGTGAAAATCTTGGTAATTGGATGTTTGTCAGGGAGGCGAACAGGTCTACTACCAGGTGGCCGAACCTCTCTGATAGGTCTCTGAACAGTTCAGGATGTAACTGCCATTCAGCATTGTCTATCGTGGTCTGGCTTAGCCTGTCTGCCTGACCAACACTTTTTATATTTTACATTAATGACCTTTGCGATCGTATTATAAGCAACTGCATTCTCTTCGCTGATGATGTAAAACTATTCAACACCACCAACAATGCTGCTACTCTACAAAAAGACCTTGACTATGTGTCAGAATGGTCAAACAATTGGCAACTCCAAATCTCAACCAATAAATTATCTGTCTTACACATTGCCAAAAAAAATCAGAACACAAAATACAAAGTGAGTGGATACAACCTCGTAGATGACCCTCATACTGTCAAGGACCTTGGAGTACTTCTCTCAAATGACCTAAGTGCCAGAGTTCACTGTAACAGCATTGCCAAAAAGGCATTAAGAGTTGTTAACATAATCTTGTGTAGCTTCTTCTCTAGTAATATTGAACTGCAAACTAGGGCATACAAAAGTTTTGCTAGACCAATTCTTTTTTTTAATAAGTTTATTTATTTTTTCATCTTTATACATCTCATGTTGTGAATGTTTGTTTTCTGGGAAAGCACATCCATACACATAATCATAACATTTTTTTACTAATTACAATTCCTTTTCATTTTGATTTTAACACATTACTT